>JAECUM010008990.1:0-54369 GCA_016617855.1 Megalonaias nervosa
CTCACATAATGGCATACATGTGATGTTTTCAAGATTTGAAAGCTGTTATTGTAAATGAAATTAATTCGGTGTAAATCAAATATAAAAGAAGAAAAATTTATACCCCAGTTCGTGATCGGATATTTAAGAGTATTTTCTCCTATGACGTGGCTCATAGCGGGGGCGAATGAGTGGAGTTAACACAAAACCATGATAGATTAGAAAGCCTATCGTATTCTGGGTATGATTCACAGGTATTGCTTACTAAACGAAGAAGAATTCGAATTTTGTTGTTTGAAAAATTTTAAAGATTAGAATCAATAAAAGGCTAAAAATACCAAATTAGCAGACAATGTTATAAATTAATCGCAGTTTTAGATCTATTTTCTTTAATTGCATGAAAATTCACTATTATTTTCTTAAACTTTACTGCGTTTCATATTTACTTCTAGTGCCCAATCGCCACCCGTATATTTTATATTTTCTGTTTAATGATATCATATATTGGTATTATAAACTTGTAATTTTAGTTAATAACTTGTATCTCTGCTAAATGTATATATTTTTGAACTGTTGCTCAGATTTTCTTTCCTCTCACTTTGAAGTCTAATTATTCGTATTATATGTATGTATGTATGTATGTATGTATGTATGTATGTATGTATCAATGTATGTATGTATGTATCAGTGTATGTATGTATGTATGTATGTATGTAGGTGGGGGTGCGTGTGTCCGTGCTTCCGTGCGCACATTTATGTATGTATGCATATTTTTACAGTCCTGGCTATTTAGCGCCAGGTAAGTTTGGATAATCATTAAAAGACAAACAAAAACAAAGGGAAAGGCAAATAATCACGAATTTTCAATATGCAAAGTCAGATCCTTTTATAAACCCATCTCTTTGAAGCCCTTCTCAACTGAAACATGAGACTCATCGCATGTCTATAGCGTGGCTTCAATTAGTCGCCTCTTACACCATGCACGAAGGCGCATCTGGCGTTTTAAATTCCCTTTCCTAAACGGGGAGATCTCATAGGTTATGCTGCTGTTGTGTTTACTGTAGTTATTATATAATATTTATGCACACATTTTGACCTTGAATGTCTTGTTGATACCGTTAGATACTCTAAATGAAGACCAAAACTCACGTGAAGAGGTGGCCCCTTCAGTGACCTCGATACATAAAATGGAAGAAAGGCATTTCAATATTCGTCTAATAAAGAGTGCGTTATACTTCAAAGCTATCTGAGGAATGCAATGTTTTATAACAAAGAAAGGCAAGTTACGTGAATTAGAATGTCCCTTATCGCCGTTTCTAAAGAATGCAAAGATAATTTGTGTTTCAGAATGTTTAAGAAGAAAGCAGATGTGTTGTTTTCAATTTTTCTTTAAAAACAAAATGGCAGCCTAAATATCTGCTGGTGTTGTCACATTTTCCACACGCTTATCAATCACACTTGTAAACATTAAAGAAGTGGGGTAGAGAAATTCTTGGCAAAGGCAGTCGTGATACTTCTGTTATGTATATCTATATTGTGTATTTAACATTTGTCCGTGATTGTAGATTGTAATGATCAATCGTAAACAAAATATTAGATAGCTAATGTTTGTCCATGATTGTAGATTATATTGTAAGATAATGATCATTTGTAAGCAACGTGTTTTCTTGGAGCTGAGTTCAGGGCATTTGTTTTTCCCTAGGAATTAACCATGGTCTGCCTGATGTTTGTAAGGTTATTTTGCTAAAATTGAAATAAACAGACCCGGCCTTGTTTACGAACTTGATGGAAAATTCGATTGGAAATAACCTGGATCCATGGTATTTTTTTGTGTAACCCGTCAGGTGACAATCTGTATATAAGCAAGAAGAAGTAAACAATTTGTAATTCCTATCTTAATATCAGTCTTTTAGTTGGTTCAGTTGTAATTTGAGTGAAATCATTTATTTAAATTATTAGTTGGAATTGAAAGTGCTCATTGACTGTTTGGACTAAAACACTATTCTGGGATTATTTTGAATTCATTCAAAGGCATTCTGGATTATATCACTGTGATACATCGAGACTGTTAGCAGATTGGCACACTCAAGAAAATTGGTACATCAGCACATTCAAGATTGGAATTCATTCGGAACACCGCTGAAATTCATTCGGAACACTCTATACTTTGGACTTGTGATAGAACTTTTAGGATTATTTGGGTATAATTCACAGTACTGTAAATTCCTTTTACATTTTCAAGCTTTTTGTGTGTTTTTTTTTTAACTTAGAGAGTTAACTTATTTATTGAATTTTACAAAACTTGATGATTTTTTCGGTTACTGAGATTAAGACCATATAGTCGTAACACTTCATATTGTTATATCCTCGACGGCGGTAGGAACACCAAGTAAAACACACGTGACGTCATTTCAAATCAATACACATGAAAATTATTAATGAGAGAAAGCTCATGGAGATTGAATGAGCTGGCTGCCGTCATTCTGATATGTATAACTGCATTTAGGTGGAAGTATTTACTTTTAAATCTGTTTTCTGTGCGAGTGCCTTCTAGGGGTCAGTATCTCAGCTTTATAGGGGTCAGTATCGCAGGATTAAGTACGTTAATTGACTTGTAACGCATCTGATGCTCTCAGTTTAGGATGACCGAGTTTAATGTACGAAGAAGTTATGGGATGCCCATTCAATCCCATTTTTCAGCACATGATATGATATGCATATCAACTAGTATATGTAGTGATGGAAAAATACGGGAAAGCCCTGGGAAGAAGAACCACCGACCCGCCGAAAGCTACTGGCAAGCTTACATACCCACGTTGGCCGAGCATGTGACTTGAACCCACACGGACAGAGATGAGATATCAGTGATCCGTAAAGGCAAGCGCCTTTGACCACTTTACTACCCGGGGCTCTGATTGGGCGTGAACTCATCGGCTACTTCAGTGTGATTTAAAAGTTAAGAAATATCAAAATCCATAATAAATAGCACAATTTATCTCTGAAGCAGACGACTCCTAAAAAAATGTAGACCAGTGTTATAACTTAAGAAATCACATACTGTGCGTAGATTTTGCTAGATATCACATTAATTATGTTAATCATTAATTAATCACATATCCTGATGTCTATTAAATAGGCTGAATCTTACTCTCACCAGATCTGCATCACCTATGAACATTTTTAAGAGCAGTCAAGAGAAATGAAGGACGGTTAATCTCGTCGTATCACTTAAATTGATGAGATGGTATGCGGTTATTATCCTCCAGAAATACTGCAGATAAACGTAGTCCCCCAAGAATATCATATTCTGTGAAGTTTGAATATTAGTTTAAACATAAGAGCCTGTTTACCAAAGTGAGATATATTTTTAAACACTATACCATACTCAATAGCAGAATTCAGATTCTCACACCAAGAAAGCTTGACTGTTCCAAGGCAAAATCTAAACTAGTCAATTATTTGCACCAGGCTAGTAAATATTATTCTATTTCTGAAATAAATGCTATATACAACAATGAAATGAATACCCTTTGCAACAATCATACTGGATTTAAAGAAAAAGATCAAGTTATTCTTAAGGTAAGTTCATTCAGATTTTACTATTATTAATAGGGAACTTGGTAGCAAAGCAGCGACGTCTACCTTTCTTATCGGAACTTCAGAGATTTATCCTACTTTAGATATTAATATAGACGAGAATGAGAATATTTTATACGATGATGTAATTTGCCTACGATAACACGCAGAGATATTAATTTTGCACCTCAGGCGTCACCCATTAGTGATACGTCATATGTCACAGGGTACTTGCTCGGTAGTTATTTGTTGACATTAGAAACTAATGCGAACAATCAACAATCATATTATAGATTCAATACAGTTGAATTATCTTAAGATTTACAACTTGAATTAAATGTGTTTTCAATTTCTTTTCATCTAATACGAGAGGGATGGCCATGATAATAAATAATAATTTTCAATTTGACATATGCATATCAAAGATAACACTGGTAATAAAATTATTCTGGATATATCAACACGTAATAATAGATTTCTCTGTAATAAGTACATAAGGTCATAAAGGCGATATAAAAATTGTTGCTCAAAAATCAAGAACGATATAGTAGCTTTCAACATTGATTATGTGATTAATAGAGGTGATTTTAACTTAGTCACGGATCTAGAATTGTACACCTATACTTATAAGATGCAAAACTAGCCCAGGGCAAGATAGATAGTTCTTGATATATGTGCAGAACATAATTTGGTTGACATTTTGGCGAGAGAGAAATATTGGTATATAAAGATACACCTGGAGCAAATAATAACCCGATTAAGCAGACCAGACTAGACTGTTTTTGTTTTTGTGCTTTTTTTTTTAATTTTAGAAGTTTTTTTTAATTTTTTTTTTTATAATGGTTGAAGGACTATCTCAGTACGCGACCAAAGAGCTGATAATTATCTTGTAAATTTGACTCTGACAATACGACACTACAAAAGTCAGTATATTTGCTGATTCTAATTTTGAGCAAATGCCGGCTTTTGCGATAGTTTTAACAATAAATAATAAACTTTCATTTGAAATGACACTGTTAGAAATTACGGTTAAAACCATCTTAAGCTGGTTTTTATTAAGAGACGAAATATTGGGGAAAATATTCGTACCCTATATGATCTTATGTCTCCTACAGAAAAAGCATATCAAAACTTCTCTTAACTTGCTTTGAAAAAGCTTTTGATTCTGTTGCATGGCTCTTCTTTAAAAACGTTTTAAACTTTTTAAATTTGGATGTGACTTGAAAACTCGGATGAAATTATTTTAGAAAAAATATTAAATATGACATTTTTGTAGATTAACAATGTTCATCTTTCTCTGAAGGGGACACGGGTGGCTGAAAGGTGGATTTAGGTGCTCGCCTGAACAGGTGACTGACATTTCACCTTTATCCGCGTGGGTTCGAGTCTTGGCTCTGCCACCGTGGGTATGTGAGAAAGCTTGCCAGTAGCTTCCCGTGGGTTGGTGGTTCTTCCCGGGCTTTCCTCCTCAAAAATATACTGGCCGCCATTTATATCCTATCGTGTGCTGAAAAATGGGGTTAAACCCACAAATCAGTCATCTTTCTTTAATATTAGGAGGGGTTGCAGACAAGGTGACCTTCTCTCCCAATATATGTTCCTATTATTTGCAGAGATATTTCCTGACTTAATAAGGAATAATCAAGATATTAAAGGAACACAAATAAATCATCGTAACATCTTTCTGTATGCAGATTGTAAACTCTCACTCTTGGTGGCTCCGAACAGTCCCTGGCATCCCCTTAGTAATACAATATAGACTGGGTCCCTGACATCCCATTAATAATAAAATATAGACTGGGTCCCTGACATCCCCTTAATAATACCATATAGACTGGGATTCATCTGGAATTATTTACCAATGCGTGCAATTTTCCACAAAGCTAAACAATATGGTTAAATCAATACATAAAATCATCAAAATCAGGGAAACAAAAAATTGTACAATGTTACTGTTGTAGTGGTCAAAAATTACTAACCCTTTTTGGCAAAATTACATTTACTAAAGTTTGGCATTATCAAACCATACTTATCCATAAAGGATTTTACCAAATCCACTTTACCGTGCAATTCAAGAACTAGATTCTCTTTTCAATGAGTTTGTAAAGAATGAGACAAGAAATAAAATTAAAAGAAAAGTAATTATTAAAGAGTTATCATTAAGATGTCCTTAAAATAGTTCATATAAATATCTTTGTAGATTCTACAAAGATAACAGATCAATTTGGCCGTTGTTCGTTTTTTTTAAGTTTGGTTTCTTGTGTGGGTTTTAACGGCACTTTTAATACATTATTGGCAAGGAAACGGGAGCTAAGTGACTTTTCCAAGAATACACTGAGGAAACTGACCTAGGCTGGACTGGGCGTGTATCGAATCCGCGACCCTTGGATTACGAATCAGATGCTCCACCAACTAAGCTACGGCTGCTCCGTATCCTGGATCAGAAAAATGAGTCTTGAGTCCAAATGGAAGAGCATTTTAGGTGCTCTTCTTCCAAACATAAAATGAGTGAATAAATACCTGAATAGGTTTCAGACATATATAGGTTTCAGACATATATTTTCAACATATATAAAGTTGTGTCATAAGTTTACTGTTGAAAACAAAAGGGCTTCAAAAACACATATATGGACGAATCCTAATATCATTACTGAAAATTATAGAATTAATTTACAAACAATGGATTGAAAAAAATTATATATAAGCTACTTGTATACGAAAATGGTTTATGAATCAGTTTAGATAATTTTCGTAGTAAAATAGGATCTATGCAAGTTTCTTAGAATTCCTGGGCTTTTAAATGCCATTCGTAATTGCAGAAGTAGTTTTTATGTCAGTATCTATTGTAATATACAATAAAGGTAAGCGGTATTACCAGCATACCAAGGTATTTGTTTCCGGTGTTATGTATCATGATACCGGTACTGAACCGGTATATTAGTAATTTCCCTTTACCGGTATGTCGATAGTTGACGTCAGTAAGGAATATACGGAAATTCCCGATGACTCTTTGTTTCGACTTTAATAATAATAAAAGCATATTTTCATTATTCATAATAAAATAGTTCCCTGAAAAGTATCTTTATATTCAAAAAAGACACAGTTGTGTCTGTCACAAATTAATGATGAATATTACAAATATAACTGTATTTAAGGTATTTTAATCACGTGCTTGAAACGTGTCACATATGCCTAAGAGGTGGCCAAATTGAATGTTGTGAAACATATTCCGCCTAAATCCAACTTTCCGAAAAATTTAGGATTAAAAAAATAAAAAACACTTGTCATGTTTTAGTTATTTACTGGCGTATGCGAATGTGTTAAGTATATGTATTCATTCGTAGATATCAAATCATCCTACGATTTTCAGGAGCGAACATGTTTTCAGTCTGAACTTCACATAATTTCTCACGTTCACTAAATACTTTCTCGTATGTTGAGTGTTTTATTTTTACTGGCCCTTTCTGTTAAATAGCTTGCCTGGTGCTGGCATCCCGCTCAAAGTTTCCATACCTATTATATGTAGGCTTCAGTATCAACACTTCCTGATTCTATCAATAAACTCTTTAATGTCAGCACGATGTCTCTCACATTATCAGCTATAGTGTAAACTTAATCATACAACTTTAGTTATGGCTTTTAGATTACAAATTATACAACAATCAACATTCACGTTGTAAATTCATCTGCTATGCGGTATTACCATTTAATTTCTTGTTTATGGCAAGTGGGTGGGGGATGCAATTTTCTTTACAGCTGAAATATTTTCTTCATTTTTATCTCGAGATAATTAATATTTTTCCCCAAATAATATCAGGGATATAATATGGTGTTATTTTCCTATAAATCAGAGTAAGATATATTTTCCAGCTACTGACAGACGGAAATTAAACAAAACGTGTCAGGCCTCTGCCACAGAATATTGAATTGTTGGACTTAATATAATTGTGGTACACCATGGTACGTATCGCGTTACGTTCGGAAATAAAGCGGTATACCGCTGAGGATAATTTTTCCTGGTACCTAGCTCTATCATACAGCACCGATGTATACACCCATCTATTTTACTTACCATAATGGATAAAAGGTCTGTAATCGAATTTACAAAACTACTCATTTACAATACAAAGTAGTCAACCTCAATTGCGAAATATAGAATTTGCCAATTTAAATGGGAATGAATGGAATAAGATTATTATCATTGCATCAAAGCGTAACCAAATGTCCTACACTTAAATAGTTTCAAAAGAAGATTTTACACAGACTTTTGACAACAAATAATTTTCTAACTACGATTTTAAAAATGTCAAATAATGTGTGCTGTTTTGGCAAACAGTCTGTAAAAGTTTATGCTCATCTTTTTTGAGATGGTTCAAAAACAGAATCAAGCCTGACCAGGTTCATAGAATGGATAAAGAGTGAGTGGAAGCATCCATACAGTTTGTATGCATCAAAAACAAAAAAAAAAGAAAAAAAGAGAGAGTTTCTGCCAGACATAATAGATAAAAGAAAAATAAATAACGTGATTAATTTATTTATATTATAGCTGAAATGATAACTGTAAACATGTAGATTTAGTAATGAATTACCAAATATATCTTATTTAAGAAAGAACTTTAATGTCAGCAAAGCATTAACAAGTGTGAGGTACGTGTGTATAAAGTATGAGGTATGAAGTGTGTATGAATTATGAGGTATGAAGTGTGTATGAGGTATGAAGTGTGTATGAAGTATGAGGTATGAAGTGTGCATGAAGTATGAGGTATGAAGTGTGTATGATGTATGAGGCATGAAGCGTGCATGCAGTATGATGTATGAAGTCTGCATGAAGTATGAGGTATGAAGTGTGTATGAAGTATGAGCATGAAGTGTGTATGAAGTATGATTTGTGAAGTGTGCATGAAGTATGAGGTAATGTGTGCATGTAGCATGAAGTGTATCATGTACATGTGTACATGCAGTATGAGGTATGAAGTGTGTATTAAGTGTGTATGATGTACGAGGTATGAAGTGTGCATGCAGCATGAGGTATGAAGTGTGTATGAAGTATGATGTATGAAGTGTATATGAGGTATGAAGTGTGCATGAAGTATGATGTATGAAGTGTGGAGTATGTAGACACTTTTGAAATAAAATGGATGATAGATTAAAACAGTTATCCCTGCAGCATAGTTATCTTTGTCCCGCAATGTGGTAACTCGATGCAAGGCACAATTTAACCAGTGAATCTAAAATACCATCTGTCATATAGATTGAAAAACAGGAATTTCAAACATACTTTACATCTTGACGGTCTTTGTCCATCTCGTCCCTGTCGTATGGACGTCACTCAGCTATATCGTCCATTCGTCCGGACGACGACGTTTGGAAAAAAAATATTTGGAGAATTTTAAATTTGAAAACTCACTGAACGGGTCATTTACACTGTGTGCATTATTCGTGCCGTTCGAGAGCTCTGTTTCTTGCATCTTCATTCACTTTCTTCACGGTGCAGAGAGGGTTTGCTCCTCATGCCTTCAAACTCTCTTTATTATAGGTAATCGCCAAACCTTTCTATCTCATCGAATATGCTATTGGATACTAGGTTAATTTCCTCAATGATGGCTATGTACCTAGAGAGGAAACTATTTTGCTTTCTAATCTGTTTAATTTAACTCTCACTCCCACTATCTCCTAACTTCTGTGGTTGTTAAGTTATATCATATAGTAGACAGTTTCCTATCCATAATGGGTAACCATGTTGCCCTGTCTCCGATAATTGTTTGTATTCACTCCTGATGCCTCATCTAGGTCTGTATCTCTGTATGTGGCACTTACATGATTCATAAGTTTATAGATGTCTCGAGTTTTATGAGGATAATATTAGCATTTGACAAGCATTTATGTAGGGGGATAATCCACGTTATTGAAGGACTACCACTTACCACTAGTAGATCATCTACTAGGACTTATCCTATTTCGACAATAAGGTTTGGAAAGCGACGGAATGTGTATTCGATGAGACCAATGTTATTCCATCGGATTTGAAAGATAGTTGCAGCCTTGAAAGACACAGACAAAACCAGTTACACAGTCACTGGACTAAAACTTCCCCAGATACGGTTTCGAGACGTTGTTGTTATTGTTTTGGGTTTAATGCACAAGGCATGCTATACATGGCGGCCAGTATAATTGGTGGATGAAGAACCCTGGAAAACCCGGTAAGAACCACCGACCGACGGTACGCTGCTGGCAGCTTTCTCGTATACAAACATTGGCCGAGCCCGAGACTTGAACCTACGAGGACAGAGGTGACATGGCAGTGATCGGTAAAAGATAGCGCTTTAGACCACTCGGTCACCCGGGGACCCATTTCGAAACACCTAACGTCTAGATGTAGACAGTACGAATGTACAAGATAGACTACATTTTCCCTACGACATGGACGAAATCGTCACGACATGGACGAGATGGATGACATCGTGCAGACGACATGGACGTCCTACGTCCGATTGTTTGGAAAAGTAATGTCTTATTTCCTCTGCTTTCTGCTTTTGCATTTCAATCTGTATGGTAGATGGTATTTTAAATCAAATAAATAAACTGTGCCTTGCATAGAGTTGCCACATTGCTGGACAATGATAAGTTTGATAACTATAAATGCAGGTTTAATTGTTTTTATCTATCATCCATTTTATTTCAGTATCGTTCAAACTTATTATCCGTCTTGATTCCTCTCTTATTTTTATGTGCGCTTTTCCCATTAGTTTACAGTTTGGTAGGAAATCATCAGTCATGTTGATATTGTACCTTTACAAGAAAGCCTTCCTTCTCTTCGTGCTACAAGACTAGGTCATGGTGTGAGATGCATAAAGTAAATAATATTTGTAAATGTAGTGTCCAGGCCTTTGCATGGTTACTGCCGCTCAAATACGTTAAAATGTCGAAAGGCACAGGTATTTATCTGAAAGTCACGCGACATTATAATAACGTATTGACTGACGCATTTTGTTTTATTTCATGAACCGTTATATTATTAGACAATCTAAAAGTTATGCGCTGAATGACCCTGTATAAATATTTAGAGCTTGTACCAGAAAGTCCCTAATTTAGTATCATTAACACACCAATATTATGATTTTATCCCTCCTCCAACCTTGAAAATAAATGAACATTACATTCAGGTATCGACATAGTTGTTGTGCTACAAAGCAACAAAATGGGTGCATCAGATCTTTATAAACAAACGAATTTATTATTTTATAACTCATTTAAAATAAAACAGTAATTTCAAACTTAATGACTGATAACGAATAGTATTTAAGGAATTAATGTAATGATTCTCAATTTCCTGTGTCAGATAATACCATGTATAATTTATGGAAGTAATTCAAGTAAGATAAGAATGACGTCAAACAGAGTGAACTGAAACAATGGATGACTAAGCAATATACATACACATTAGCGAGAAACAAACGCAACACACAATATCAAAGGTGCAAGCAGTGCGTTCAAAATCAAACTAGTACTTTAACGGTGAAAATAAAAAGCTTTTGAGAAAAGTCAGAAAAAAGTATTTACGTGTTTGGAAGAATAACTGTAATTAGGAAGATCGATGTACAATTACGAGAATCGTGTATTTATAAATAGTACAGGAACAAACGACTGTGTATTGAATAAATAGTGCTATAACACATGACTAATTGTGTATTGAATAAATAGTATTATAACAAAAGACTAATTGTGTATTGAATAAATAGTACTAATGACTAATTGTGTATTAAATATTAGAGCTAATGACTAATTGTGTATTGAATAAATATTACTATAACACATGATTAATTGTGTATTGAATAAATAGTACCATAACATATGACTAATTGTGTATTGAATAAATAGTACTATAACACATGACTAATTGTGTATTGAATAAATAGTGCTATAACACATGACTAATTGTGTATTGAATAAATAGTACTATAACAAATTACTTCGATACTTGGTTCCAAAATAAATTTAAAAAACTTCACAAATGAAATGACAGCCCCCTTTACCTCCCCTAAATAAATATTACAATGGAAATGAAATAACAAACAGGCAAAGGAGAAATGGAATTATCACCAGAAGGCACAAAGATTCATTCAACATGGCTTAAACCGAGTACATATTTGACGGGGTAAGCTATCAGGATTCATTTTTATTTTTAAAAATGTCAAACCATATTTGATGCTGGAAAGCTAGAGATTTGTTCTGCAAAAGTCCAGCATGATTTAGCAATTACACTCGTTAAGAACAGAGTAGACAGGACAATGTTTTCGGCTTGATATCAGGGAACAAAGACTTTAAAACATCATACACAGAAATGAAACGCAAACGCAGTTAATAAGCTAATTGCAATATTTCACCTACAATTTGATCAGGAAATAAAGTGAAGGTACAAAATAGTCTTTGGTAAGATATAATATTCAGCGTACATGTAAACCAGTCAATGAGTGGAAAGTCATGTATAAATATAGTATGAGTGGAAAGTCATGTATAAATATAGTATGAGAGGAATGTCATGCATAAATATAGTATGAGAGGAAAACGCGCTCCCGCAGAATTATTTTTTCTTTTTTTTTTTTGGAGGGGGGTTGGGGGCAAACATGTTGTGGTCAGCTATTGAGTTTTATGAATGTAAGTAAAAAATGTTTAGAGGTGAAATGCGGCGGAGGGGAAAGGGGACAAGTGTCTCCTTTAACTTGTCCCCCCTTGCCCCTATGTGCGGGCGCCCATAGAGGAAAGTCATATAGATATACTATGGGAGCAAAGTCATATAAATATATAGTAAAATGGGCGAAAGACAGGAATATTTATATTGCCATTCAAAACAGAGCCAATTGGTACTTATTCTGCACAATATAATCTATGATAAGCCCACCAAGAGATCATCTGTAAAGACCTTCCAAATACAACCATATCAAATTCAGACTTTGGTTTCATACATATCCGATTAAAAGAAACGGTATATGAATGTATACAAAATCGTAGCCAGACTCGTAAAACCCGTTAGCGTGATACTAAGAGTTACAGACAGTCACGTGGACAGGCTTCTTCCGTTTGATGGAAACGCATATCATTATTGTGTAATAGAGGATTTATCACGATTGGTGTCATCTCAAATTAACAAATACACCAATAAAGAGTATTTTAGCAGTAAGTGCTGAAATCAGTTCAAAACCTAATTAAAATTGTATGGACAGGTAACCAGGTAAATTGCTTAATAGACACAATGTCTGAAAAGGTTTTGTTGTGAAATTCGAAAACGAATTTTAAAACAAATTCAACTGAAAAGTTCCGTACATTCTGTACCGATTCTCTCAAAGCAGAAACAATTTAAAAGCAAGAAACCGAACTATCTGAGAAAAGGAATTTACCTGTACGATCATAAGTTTCGCCAATCAAGACATTTAATTCCAGTATCCATGGATCAGGGATAACAGAGGATGGTTACCAGTACAATTCAAACAGACATTTCATGATCATCTTCGTAATTTGCAAGACTTTAGATGTCTGCATAAATAATTATAAAATAGATCAACGTGTACCAAATAACCTCATGATGCAAGTTTAGCAATAAGTGAAGCAGGATTAGAATTACTTAGATACTATGATGATTGAAACAGAAATTAGAGAAACACCACATGACACCACCTGACACCACGTGTATACTATATGCCTGAAATGAAAGCTACATGGGAGATGATAAATAATACAAAAGGTCAAGGTCACTGTAATGCATTATGTGCCTAGATATTAACAACATTTATGGGTGTGAATGAAGCAGTTATTGCATATCATGAACTTTAGATCGGCAGCCAACGAAAAAAGTCAAAAATGACAATCTAAAGTCATATAAAAAGTTTTTATATTTTAGTGATACTTTAGAAGCAGATTAGAATTCCAAAAACAGCTACATGACTATTTGAAAGACTTCCCATTAGCGACTGAAAACTAGTTTCGCAAGAATGTAATTGATCACCATTTACAGAAGAAATTGCTTGAGAATAATAATACTACAAACTTAGTACCTAGGTTATTGTGTACATTGAAGAACATAGACAAACACGTCATCTAATACAGTAATAGTTTATGTACGTTCAGTAAGGTTTGAACCAAAAGAAGATGAATATGGTCGTGTTATCTGACCCAGAGCTAAAAATCTTACATTGAACTGAATTCCATAAAAAGACAAAATGCACTCATAACTTTAAAAAGGATTTTTCAAACTCACGAATACGTCTGCATACCGATGAAGATCCATGCAAAAGAACGAAGGATGAAATATATGCTGATGAAAAGAAATTATGCAGATACCAGAAATATTTTTCATTTACAAGGAGAACACTTAAAGATGAAGACATAGTTTAGTCAGTCAAAGAACAAGGAAAACCAAATTAAATAAATCCATTTATGGTGACAGCAGTGTGCTGATAGTAAGTGATTGATGTACGGCTTTCACCACACTAAGCTAAAGCCATCACATGGTAGTTAAACAGTATTATTAATGACAAATCTTATTTGGTAATGTATTCATGTAGATACATAAATGTTACAATGATATAAAGATAACGCCCAGTTTTACGACACAAATGAATAGAAGAAAGATAATATATATTTGGAGTTCATGAAATGAATAAGAAGGTACAACGACCTTTCAAAAATGAATCGTGCCCATATAAGTAAGCTATATTCCTAAAACGATGGTATCAAAGACGAAAGGGATAGAGAAATGTGATTTTCAAAAATAATCGTAAATTTAATAAGGACCGTCTTTTTAACCGTATTGTAGATCAGCAAGATATGTATTAAATATCATACCATCATGAAATATATCATACCATCATGAAATATATCATACCATCATGAAATATATCGTACCATCGTGAACATACCATCATGAAATATATCATACCGTCATGAAATATATCGTACCATCGTGAATATACCATCATGAAATATATTATGCCATCATGAAATATATCATGCCATCATGAAATATATCGTACCATCATGAACATACTATCATGAAATATATCATACCATCATGAAATATATCATCCCATCATGAAATATATCATACCATCATGAAATATGATACCATCAAGTATATGACATAATCATGAAATATAAAACATGAGAATTAATAAGATTGTATTAAATTTTCACGATGATAAAACGTTGCTTTGTTGCTAAAATACTTCCTTACATGGTTACTACACCGACTTATAATCAAAGAGGCAAACGAACTTCAAATTTTGTGTTTGGTTTTTTTTTTGGGGGGGGGTGAACATGTCAACTGTCTCTTCTTTCATAATTAGTGGTACCACATTGATTTCCTTAAACACATTTTCCATAGACTTTTTATCCTTGAAGTACACGAGTAAAATAAACCTGTCATTATCATGTAGGCCATTTATCTAACTCTGTTTCAATGTCTGTAAAAGTTTGGGTGTGCATCGAAAGAGAGATAATTTCTCTCACTGTTATAAAAGAGGTGTTGGTGTCGTAATTATCACCTTATTAGCATCGATCTATTCAAGAAATTCACCCAATATTATTTGGTTGCGGTTTAATTTATGTCTTTTGAGTTATATGGTTTTATAGCTTTGCAACTTCATACATGGAAAATATGTTGACAAAACGAAAACTTATATTTTTATCACTGTATCACTTGTACAAAGTTGGTAAAGAAATTAATAACCCGCACAACCAAGCAAATATTTATTACAATATCTGCATTCCCCTTTTGCTCGTTTATTATCTCTAACACCATTTTGAAGTCCTTCAAACTCTAACTGTGCTTTGTATTCTCTTTCGTACATGATCTGATGTAATCATTACCTTTAATGAACTCAGTTATTAATTTTTTGTTTTGCATTTTGTTGATCTCATTGTATTGATTATTTATGCCGTACTACGTCATTTTAAATGAATATTTAATAAGTAAAACTTTACTACTTTCACTTTCAGCATAATTTTAAAACGAAATAACGAAAGGAGTGGTTGAAAGATCGTGTAGATTAATTTGTTTGTAACCTAAATATCATATTTGAGTTCACCAGATAATTTTGCTTGAAATAAATGGATGATCGTAAATACAATAACACTGATGAAGTTAAGATTGACAAATTATCAAGGAAGGTAAGTTTACAAAAGAAGGAGGTTCCTGATAGAGCTGTACTTTGTAGATCACCTGGGAAACGTTTACAGGAATATAAAGGAGTCAAAGCATAGATATTAAGACAGAAATCAATGTTGTCTGAAAGTCATATTGGACGTCGAGTTATAAAAACACAACTTATGACAAAATGTATAAATCTGTTATGTGTTGCAATAATGTACACCAATGTTGACTCAGTTCCAACCACTTAAATTAGTTACAGTTCCAAAAGAACAACCGAATTCATTTCCAGAAATATTGTTAATGTTCAGAGTTATGAATGACAAGTGACAGCAACAACATAATTATCGTGCAACTATTAAATTGAACTTTTGAAGTCAGTTACAGCATGTGTCTAAAATAGATATTGAAGACGTCGATACGTTCACCAACAAAAATGTAAGTCAGGTAAGTCATAAAGTTGAATATTCCAATATCATTAAGTCAGTTTACCTCCTACTACTTGACGTCACAGTCAAAACAACTAAGTAATTAAATAGCGCAGGTTGCAAACACGAGTACTATTGGACAAAATTAGGACTGAATTTCGATGATAAAGAAAACCAAAAAATGTAGTTAAATTGAAAGGCACCCAGGGCAGCAGAAAGCATGTCAGTTATGTTATAAATGCTAGCTTTCCAAACGTTTGTACTAAATCTTTGTTGTCTATTTTATACACATAACAGGGAGAGAAAATACTATCTAAACCAAATTTAGATCCAAGACCGCCAATTGAACATGGCATTAATTTTACGTTGTATTTTATATAGAAGAAAACAATATTTGATAATTTGGATTTAATCTAGATAATCGTGTTCTTTTTTAACTGAATGTATCGGTATTATAGAACGTTAAAGCAATATCAAAATTTCTTGTTATTAAATATTTTATCGCAAGATGGCAACGGCAGCTGTTATTTTCGGCGTTGCAATAGCCAACAACCTTGCACAGGAATTGGTTATCTGCTTCATTTATTTGATCCTATTTGTACAAAAATTAAAGCGTGAATCCAACACTATAAGACCTTGGATAATTCGAGAGAATACATGTTGAGTTCAACCAATTAACTACCTGGATTAAAGATTTAGAGAGCATAGTTTGTTTCTTCAGTTGGTTGAATAATTTGGATGATCTCTCTAATTTACTATCTGTCATGATTCTACTTTCGACAAACATAGACAACCTAAACTTGGGGACCAGTCTTCGGCTTAGCAGATAAAATATTAATGCGTAGATCTTGACATTTGAATGCGTGTTAGTGGGTTCAAATTTTGTTACCAGTTCTTTAAAGTGGCCATAATTTTGTGTCTATTAAAGGACAAGACTGGCATTGTATTGTAAATACATAAGACACAACACCACAGCATATTCAGGTCCTTAAACAAAAACATCATTGTATTACGGACATTCCCATCAGCATTAAGCCTAAACAAAATTTACAACATGCCATGATTGTACCTAGATAATTTTTCATCTCGTTTCATTAAAGATGGACGGAAATTCTGACAACTCACTGGTAACATATTGGCTAGAAAGCTTGTTTAAGATACTGAATGCTTGAATGCATGCTATTTATTGTTGTAGTGCTGATATTTTTCACTTGAATGACTATAATATTTTCACGACATTCAAAGATTTATGCTACGTCTTTGACAACAAGCAAAATATCGCAATTATAATGAAAAATAAATTGAGAAAGCTAAGATTATGAACGGACAGTGCTAAAACACTTGTGTAGATGCTGCCCAATTTTAGTAAACGGAAATAAATTTAGAATACCGCTTGAATTTATATGTTAACATTTCACTGTCTATTTTATCTTTTGTTCTTCCTCAGGATTTGAGATTTACCATTACATTGGCAAAAATGTTTAAAGTGACAGGCAGTAATAGTCAGTATTAATAGTTGGAAGATACAGTTACTTCTGGTTCAATAACTCATTCCATTAAGTACAACTACATGAACGGAATTTCTTTTCATGTACGACTACACCACAAGATAGGGTATTATTGATGTGGTAGCTAATACGACTTTAACAAATTTCAAAATTGATTTAACTCGAAGGAATTTAAAGGGGTCATGATACTATGCAAGAAAGACACGGAAACTACTCCGGAAAAGTGTTAAACCAACAACAGAAACGATCATGATTACTGTGGAAGAATTACCAATATGTTTTATTCTCAGTGATATAAATTTAGGTAACAGTGTACAGTAGCAACAGGGGCCCCGAGTAGCCGAGTGGTCTAAAGCGCTCACCGTTACGGATCACTGCCATCTCACCTGTCTGCGTGGGTTCGAGTCTCGGTCTCGGCCAATGTAGGTACATGAGAAAGCTCGCCAGTAGCTTCTCGTGGGTCGGTGGTTCTTTCCGGGATTTTCCCGGGTTCTTTCTCCACCATTTATACTGTCCGCCATGTATAGCCTATCTTGTACTGAAAAATGGCGTTAAACACTATAAAAACAACAACAATTAACAACAGTAGCAACAACATATTTCTTCGACAAACACTAAAAGTAGACGGAACTCAATAATACAAGTGTCAACATTTTATGCACTTATCAAAACTGCATCTGGGAAGTACACATGATAAGAAGTTGTATGGTGCAGGATGTAAATTTAAGCTAACGCTCAGGATGTTTTCGATCTGCAGATCGAGAAGAAGGATAACTTTAACTTCCATGCACACAAAATAATCTTTTGATGTTTCACATATTGCTATTCAAATAAATCGATAAATTACTTGTTGGAATTTCAAACGCTGGCATGTTTTGGTGAATATGACAAGTGTAACAGGAATAGTATTGGTGAATAAGATGGTATTAACGCTTGTGTGATATGTGAAATCATTGCAACGTCTGATTATAGATGAACCTCACAATTTACTTTATGTTCTCAGTCAGGTGAATGATAAGGAGAACAATGAGTAACATGGTATCATCATCATATACACTTTCTTCTTGATAAATGTCAATACATGGTACGCCCATAATTTTCAACGTCGTATTTTACTTTATTTTCCGTTTCAACACATTCCAAATTCTAAGTCTTGTCTCGTGAATTATCGTGAAATTCTTGTCATTGTGGTATCTGTGTTTTATGCATTCATTCGTGTATTCTTTCCAATGTTTTGTGCTTAATCAATTATTTAAGTCACGTTGAAAAATTGATGCAAAAAGCATTGTATTTCCAAGAAGCAGGCAAAGCAAAGAGAATTTTCTTAAAAGAGCAGTCCCAATAAGAAGTTAGCGCATAACTCGGCAGTTACTGAGGGATAAAGTGACTCCATGAAGTAATTGGTCTGAAAGAAATGGAATAAATGAATGGATACAACTGAAAAGTAAACTTCGCTTCAGATCTTTACAACAAACGTTAGAACTTAATGCGGTACAATGGCAACCAATAAAAGTTCCAGAGGAAAAGAAATGGAAAAACGTCAGCACAAATTAACCACTGATCAGCAAATAAGAAACTCAAAGACCAAATGATTACTATGAACGAATTAAAAGTGGAGAACTTTAACCTGCAGAACAAGAAGAAAGAATTCAGAGTTTATCCAGATGGTGTAAGAGTCGCTAAATCATTGACAGAACATAGGTAATCAAGCATTAAAATTATGACATACCTATAGAATGCATCAAAAGAAAGAGATCGGCCACAAAAAAAAACAACAGATGGAACGAAAAAGGTTACATTGAAAAAGAAACTGTTAGAAAGTGTTGAAAGTAAGACTACATTTTTCAAGCTTGACTCTAGGGACAACATTAAAAAATAAATTCGTAAGTTACAGATAAGTAGACGAAAGACAAAAACAACTGTTTAAAATTAAAATATCACAATTGCCACAATTTATGCGTGATTGTAGCAACTCATTCTCTATCAATGCAAATCTGATTAAAAGATCTAATGGGGTGGGTGGGAAGGACACATGATGGCGGAAGCAGTGTTGGAAACGTGGAGCAGAGTAATTCATGGTCAAGGACAAGCAGGCATGAACAATACTGTCAACTAATTGATCAAGCTTTCCTAAAAGACAGAAGAAGAACTGTTTGGCATTATAGCCTGTGTAATAAAATGGTTTTTAAGAGCAACCGGACATGTTATTTCTTTACTGACGGATCATGTCATTCTGTCTTTGGTTTTTTTTTTGGTTTTTTTTGGTTTTTTTTTTTTTTTTGTTGTTGTTGTTGTTGTTGTTTTCTTTTTAATAAGTTGACTTATTGTTTGCATTTTGTAACAGATGCAAATGCAACATCAAAAAGGACGAAACGTTAATAACCTTTTTCAAATAACTTATTTCACTGAGTAAATTAAAACAGCTACTGCACGATCATTATGATTATAAATGACTTGACTTTTATGAGCATTGACTTTGACATCTTGTGCAGTTGCGATTAAAAGACTGTCACAGTTTTTTGTCCATCTTGTCTACATCATTCTTATCCACGTTCATCTCTTGTACACCTTGTCCATCTTTTGACGAATAGTTATAGACCGCCTGTCAGGAAAAGGAATTATATTTGGTTTCCACGTCTGTATTTATATTAGTGTTCCCCCTTAGTTTAAATCTATCAGATGTCCTAGATGTCCTTTTCAAGTTGTTTTTATTGTTGTTGTAAGAAATAATACCACCCGTTTTCGGAACAATATTGCTCGGTAATCTATTATACCGTCACCACCTACAGTAGCGGCCTTGTCGTGGTGCGAACGGTGCGATTTCAATGTGCCTCCAAGCTAGGGGGAGGGGGCCGAAGATTTTGGTGATTGTTTAAAACAAATTATAATTAAAGCAGGTTATTTAAAAATAAATTTGATTTTGAAAACAAATCTGTTTTCTTCTATGAATATTTTACAGAATTTATTCAGTGATATAGAAATTATGTTTTGGTGGATTATTGTTCTCATTTCGCAACGGGCCCGCACAGCCCTAAAACTGCCGCTGCCACCAACAACAATATATAAACTAGATCATTAAAGTACATATTATACACAACCTAATAGTTTGGCAGATCAGTGCTATCTTGCAGAAATCTCACCTTTATCTTGTATCTTCATCTTTTATTACCGCTGAGTTTATTTCGTCTTTTCGTCTTCCAACAGTTTGCTTCAATATTCAATAGTTACTGCTTCATAGCTATAATGAAGTTTGTAGCCTTCAGCTCTGTAACAGGTGCAGGCGCTACAAACACCCTGATGTGCCGTTATCTTTTCATTTATCTATCTCCAGTCATGATTTGGCGCAATGTTAAAGTATTACCGTTTATGTTAAATTGTTTACGATTAATGTTCTTGTTAGTTCCATTAGATAATGGTATAGTACATTCAACCAACGGTTTTGGTATTTTAGAGTAGATATGAAACATGTACGCCGATTTTACTAGTGTTGTTTTAGGGTTTAACGCCATTTTTCAGCCCAAGAGAGGCTATACATGGCGGCCAGTACAACTGGTGGAGGAAAAACCCTGAAAAACCCCGGGAAGAACCATCGACCCACGAGAAGCTATTGACAAGCTTTCTCACGTACCTACGTTAGCCGAGCCTAAGACTCGAACCCACGCAGACAGAGGTGAGATGGCAGTGATCCGTAACGGTGAGCGCTTTAGACCACTTTGCCGCTCGGGTCCCCCCGATTTTACTAACGCAGGCACTCTTATATCTTTTAAATAGTAATGACATATTTCTCATCCTTTTCTTGCAATACAAATAGATTATCCTGCCAGAATCTGAAATCGCACATTGTTATATATCTGCTAAAAGAGTCAGCAATGTTGAATTTGAAAGATTGGTTTTCAAAATATTTTGTGGCTCATATGTGAAATAATTTTGTTTTTGTGTACTGCAGTTTAATCTCTTTAAAAAATTTAGGCACTATCTCGGTTAACTGTTGCGTTACACTGAATTGCTGAACATGGATAAGGTGCACTGCTTTTTAAAATCTGAAGTCGATTATTTAATTATTACAAAAGAGTCACACTGCATACACATTTACCATCTTGTTTCCTTTGCTTGTTTACTTCTGTATGTTCCGCTTTGAACTGTTTGCGTAAGATTTCTCTGTGTTTGATATTCATTAATTCTTCTCATTCTTAATTTCCTTTCTTATTTGGTCACCATTTTCTTCTATTCGTATACTTTTTATTTCAAATTTTAATAAATTCTTGTAAATTGTCATGCCTTTCTGAATTTGCATTTAACTATATCATTGTCGATGATTTCTGCTACGTGATAGAACGCCTTAGGGAATCCGCGATCACATCTTAATTTGCAAACACAGTTTTCAGACACATGGTCTGTATTTTGTGTCACGTGCTTCATTTTCCTCCAAGTCTTTCTTAGCCTTGCAGATATTACATCTCTCCATGTATTTGAAGGGTTATTTTTCCAACAGATTGAAATTGAACTGATGTAGTTTCATTTCAAATTAATGATTCTCTTGCGTCCTCTTATTTTGTACGCACCATTTTGTTTATACATAAATGTTTATTTTGCTGGTTTGGAAATTTAGCTGTAGCGCATTTTAAAATTAAGAATCGCTCTTGATTCACTTTCACATTTTATGTGTTCGTATTCTCGTTTTCCGTTAGTTCAGGAATTCGGTTAAGAATCAGTCATTCTACTCCTGTGGCAGCTGACGCCTACATGGGAGTTTTGGAGCGATTAAAACATCATCACGGATGAACTCTTTAATTAGTTGAGACGGACTCTTGGGTGCTGCAATGTGTGTGTTGGGGGCGGGGTGAGTGTGGGATCATAGAGTGCAGTACGTTAGAACAATTTTCGCTTATTGACATGTTAATTCAGCAATCTGTTGAACTCACTGTAAAGTTTTGTTTTTCTATAGACATCACTACGATATTAGAACTGATCCCAGGTTGTCTACCTAATCTGGCTTCTTACTTACAGATACAGGATATAGAATTATCTGAAACATTCAATGTTATCATAAATTTTATGTGTGTGATAAAAGTATTTACTCAGCATTTACTCAATACTTCATATATACATTGACTTTTTTTAAAGTTAGTTTACTTCACTCTTGCGCTGGCCTACAAAGAGATCTCCAAGGACTGCCTAATGTCGATGCTCTTACTTTACAAAAGTCAGGGATATGACAGACACATGTACAGAGGATAGGGGGATATGACAGACGCATGTACAGAGAATAGGGATATGAAAGACGCATGTACAGAGAATAGGGATATGACAGACACATGTACAGAGGATAGGGGATATGACAGACGCATGTACATGGAATAGGGGGATATGACAGGCGCATGTACAGAGAATAGGGGGATATGACAGACGCATGTACAGAGAATAGGGGATATGACAGTCACATGTACAGAGGATAGGAGGATATGACAGACGCATGTACTGAGGATAGGGTGATATGACAGACGTATGTACAGAGAATGCACACTGTGCCTTGAACTTAAATTTTTTCCAATTCTCATTAAGAACGAGCCAGATAAATATAGCAACTCACCTTTACCTCGACGTTGAAATCCGTGCCGGGCGATGCCCTGTCATCGTGCCGAGTCGTACGTAAAGATAGAGACATGCCACTGTCTGGGGCCATTTGTTCAAGCTCTATCTCCAGTTCCCCACTGGACTTGACACCTGTCATCTTCGTATCAAGTCGGGAAACATATCTCACTCTGGTGCATCACTGGTAAATAATCCAGAAAACTCTTCCGAAATTTAGAACATGTCACATTCAGCATATGGGATGACAATCACTTATCATCTTTGTACTCTAAGATGTGACTCCTCTGTTCACGTAGTCCGCTTCAACTGTTTACAAAGGTAACCATTTTATCCATTAAAATTAAAAATACCTGATGATATTTTTAAAGCAGAGCTCAAAGTAAAAATGACTTCCTTGCTGCTGAATCATTTGATGTTTGAAACATCCATTATGTTGAATGCATTCACACGTTGTAATAGTAAATGCGGTATTTAACAGAATACCTCTAGTTATAAACTAACTGTCGCGCACCTGCTATCCATTGCAACCGTACAGATTATCAATAGGACGAAATAGTTACTTACTTGTGAATAATATTTATCTACCTATGTACCAGTGCGAAGTATTTACATCATTACTAGCACAAGTATCGGTTATCACCTGAGAGTTTAAAAAAGACACACTTTTGCGTGCATAATAAAATGCAGCAAGTTGAACATCCATACCGAAGTAATCTTCGACTGAATGTTGTATCCGTTTTCTGCCTATCGAGATCTTCGGCGTCGAGATCAGAATGCCAATGTGACCGGGTCTGGGCGGAAAGGCGTTTGCACGACTGTCTCCATCCCACACGTAGTGGTAACACTCATTTGCATTAACGAGGAATTTTTTCTCATAAATAATAGTTACAAGTTCGACAAGTCGAAATTCATGATGTTCACCGTAATTCACCTATTAGTCGTGACTGATGATAAACATTCATTGTCAGATTTTGATACGGTTTGACGCGCAGCACGTGCACTGACATATACCAATAATGATACCATTTTTAAAATAATAGCAGTTTTAAACTGAATTACTGACAAAAACAACGTAAAAGCGAATAACGAAAGCAATCACTCTGTGCATTAAGAAGGAAATGACTCCTGGCAACAACATTTAAACATCTCAAACATTAATATAACAGCGAACATTCTGATTCCCCGTCGATAATATCAGATCCAGTGCTTACACACAGTCTTCATTTCTATCACCTTGATTCTTATTCGACAATTGTAGTTTTGATACAATCAGTTTGCACAGTTCTCCCTAATGAAAATGTTTTATCCGGTCACATAATATCGGTATTTCTATTTTTCAGACACGTCACAATAAGTCCAAATGCGAACTTGTACAGATACATCATTTTGACTATTTTCATCTAGTGGGACCATAACACATTTACTGCTTGGATGCTATTGTTCTTCTGTTCTTCCTTTCTGGCGACAGTCGTATTTTTCTCTAATTGTTTTTGCAAACACTTTTTCAATAAAAATTACCGAACTCCAACTAATCTCTTCCACCCAACTGTATGAACAAATTTCCATTGTGCTTTACATTTATCCAGCTGTCAGCATCCGTAACAGTAAAATCGGCACGTGTCCATATAATTAAATCATACTGATAACATAAGGAAGTGTTATTTTAAAAAAAATACTCCAATCGTGCGTTAATCGGTGTGACGTGCGTTATACACTATACTGAAATCAATTGAGCCTGAAGTAGTGTTCCGCCTCTTCATCGTGGTTTAACGAGGCGGCTGGTTACAACTTCTTGCTCATAAGTGGAAGAGTTAAAGGACGTTGACCCAATTGTTACAAGAACACACTGTATGCATACAGATATATACATATATAAGTATGACATACTTTAACCATCAGCTACTATATCTGTTTAAAATCAACGGTGTCACAGTCGACAAAACAGCGCTGACATTATCGCTACTACTGCTACTACTACTACTACAACAACAACTAGTACTACTATTACTAGTACTACTACTACTACTACTAATAATAATAATAATAACAATATAAGATATCCTGGAATAGTACAAAAATACATGAAAACAGCGTGAGGGACCTGAAATCACATTAACATTTTTGTTTTTAAAAATAAAACTTGCGCGTCACGAATAAATATTAGACGAACACCGATGTCTCAAACACTGCAGAACGATATAGCGATAAAACCATGCGTGGTATTCCGATTATATACAAGTTGGACTAAATTTAAAAGCACGAGGTAAGTCGTCCCATGCAAACGTACGTGTTTGCTTTGAAGGTATCCAAGAGATAACAAAAAATATGGCGAAAACGGGGGCCAAATTAGGCCTCTTGCGTTTTTCTACAGTGAATTACCTTTGCCAACCCGTAGAAATTAACATGTCCACTTCAAATTCTCTTTCTTTCTTTCAAAAGAATTGTCATTTAAGAAAGAAAGAATATAACAACTTTTGCGATATAAGGATATAGAGGTAATAGCTATGCGTCGAAGGTACCAAAATATGCCTAATAGCTATGCGTCGAAGGTACCAAATATGCGTAATAGCTATGCGTCGAAGGTACCAAATATGCGTAAGTGAGATCTAGTAAAGGAAACGACCAAAACAATTCAAGCATGAATCGTACATATAACGTACAGTATTTGCAGCAAACATTATATATTTCAGCTGTGTATTACTCAGTAATGTCAGCGCCCAATATATTTTTTGTTTTTAAATTTTAAATATATTTCAAGGGGAAAGAAGCTGTTTTGCAAAAAATAGCAGAATTGACAACGATGAAAAGCAGATCTTGCAAACTTATACGTTTGTTTTCTGCCAACTTGTTGCCCAACGCCTTTTGCTCGATCATCAATTAATAGGAGCAAATCAGCAGACTTATGAAGAGATTTTACTTTTCCTGAAAATTGGTTGTGGCGACAATGATGACGGGAAAACAATTCAAGCGAGTAACGCCAGCGGTGATGATGATCAAATGACAGAGGGGACGAGTGTTCCAAGCTTATTCCGGAACTACTTTCGACAACTGATTTTTTTTCAAAAGTTATTCTCCGGAATCCTGACAAGGATACAAGTCACAGAATTACATTTCCCTTTGCAGTGACCCTGACGTTGAATCAGGAGGTCTGGCTATGGTAAACACAAACTGTCTAGTCATAATATAAAACTGCAGTGACACTGTCATTGAATCAGGAGGCCTGGCACAAATTGTCTAGTCATAATATACAACTGGGCAAAATTTAATGAAAATCTCTGCACCCGTTGCAAACTTATTGGCAGGACAAGCAAATGTTAATGGACGAACAACGCCATAACATAATACGCCCGATGAAGGTTTACATGCTTTCGTTAATGGTGAATATGTCGTGTCGTACCTAACGACAAATCCCTGATCGCATTGTTTCGCATTCGAACCCTGTTTTAATCATTCTGAGTCAGATATTCGCAGCATCTGGTAACATTTAATGCGTAATTAAAACGTCTGATTCGCACCAACATAAGTATTTATGTATTTTACTTTTAAAACAAAAGACAGGATCCTGCCGTTCAAATGTCGAGATTCAATTATTTTTTAAAATGAAATTCATCCCACCCAACCCCACCACAGTGCAAAATACGCAGCTGTGGAGAGGAACTTGAAGTCTTTTCACAATCGACTTTCCTAATTTTGAGGTCATTTCTTGGATGAGACCTCGAATGTATGTCGATAGCATTTGCAACTTTGAGGTCAGTCCTACGGATCCTACCTCGAATGTGTGCCGATAGCTGCCATTCGGTCCACTTCGGTTACTTGCGCCACAAGGAATGGTCAAGAAATTGCGAATGCATCTATTTTATTAAACTTCGCGGTCTATCCAACAATCAGTCCAATCATACAAATAGCAGAGGTAGTCAGAATATTTTGCTGTTTTCTTTTCTGCAAAGCCATTTCGGGACAACAAAATATTAATCTAAGGCATATTTATGTCTCGCCGACATAGTTGAGAACGTTCCGATTGTACAATGTAGCGTACGAGTTGTCTCCCGTATTCAAAAGTTTATCGAGAACAAAGCTAACAAGTATTACACAAGGAATCAGGTGAAACATTACATAGGGGCGGATTCAGGGGTGGTCTGAAGTTGCCCCCACCCCACCGCACATCAGTATTAAAGATGATAAATCATTTCTTACGTTTTCTCGAGTCAGTCACTTTTCCTATATAAAAAAAATCTTATTTCCTAACCAATTCTTTATGCAGTGTATTGAGCGGAATAATCCCTCGGCTACACAACCCCGAGTCTAGCTATCTCGGGTTCTTTAGGACAGGTCTTGTATTTGGAGTGATACACCGCTGAATCTGTCTGAGGACTGGCGCTCCAGAGTGCGACAGATTTCTACCCCAACGGGATACCAACTTATTCCTGGCTTCTTGTCGTCGACTGGGTCGCCGACTGAGTCGATGCGTCGACTGGATGTCCTGTGGTCGCCGGCTGTGTTGCAGAGTCGCTGACTGTTTAGCTGACTTGGTCGCAGAATCGCCGACTGTGTCACTGACTTGGTCGCAGAGTCGTTGACTGTGTCGCTGACTTGGTCGCAGAGTCGTTGACTGGGTGGCACAGACGCCGACTGTGTTTTCTTCTGGTCGCCGACTTGGTCGCAGAGTCACTGAATGGGTCGCAGACTCGCCGACTGTGTCTTCTTCTAGTCGCCGAGTCGCGTCGTTATCCGAGAGAGAGAGAGAGAGAGAGAGAGAGGACAGTGCAAAATGATGAAAGAAGAGTTATCTTCAGTCAAAACGTGTATTGTCGCAAGACCTCTGCGTTCGTTTGTCGACCCTTGTAGCGCCTATCTTTTAGTTGAAGAAGGACCTTGTCCCTACTCTTTTCCGATTCCCTGGCTTGGTTCTCTCCTGTCTAACGAAATAACGACCAAATGTGTTTGCTCTGGCGGGGTGGTCATACTGCTTCACTTACAAAGGGACGTCTTCACACGACCATAGCAGCCACAGTTGGCCCAATATATATATATATATATATATATATATATATATATATATATATATATATATATATATATATATATATATACCCAAGCGGAATAACGTGACCCAAAAACTATAACGCTAGATGGTACTAAAAAGCCCGCCAACATTTTAAATCAGAACATAAAATTTAACGAAACGAAAATTACATTAACGAAACGAAAATTAAAGTCCATGGGTTTTCCACGTTAAACAACCCATGCCTCCACTACTACTATGTGCTTCCACGCACATACGAATGGTCAAGAAAGAAAGAACAACTAAATAAAATCACTTAAATCACGGTTAAATCATAGGAAAACACAATGTCAAATAATCACACAAGAATTAATGTTCGGTATTAATGTCCGTCATTATTTCTCTGTTCTTCCTTCCTGCCATCATGACACTTGTTCACTATTCCGGATTAGAAAACTTCAACATAGAATTCATCCAATTTCTTGGGTAGTTACCTCCGTCTCTTGGGTCGCTCATCAAAAGCTGTTCTTGACTTTCCAGTGTCGCTGTCGTTCACTGGGAGGATTTCTGTCATTGTGTCGATGGGGTAAGGCGCAACAAAACTGGTATCATTGAGGTCGTTGTTCCCTTGAGTTTTATCAATACATTCCGAAGTCTCAGAGTCAAATTCCCTTGCTCCTTCAGCGACTTCATTACGTCCATGATACCTTTTCAAGCGATCCACGTGCACCACGAGACGCTTCCCGTGTCTACCGCATTTAACTCTATAATTGACGTCACACAGCCTGTCAATGACTTCGTAGGGCCCATACCACCATGTGTGTAATTTCGGCGAAATTCCCCTTTTTCTTTTTGGCGAAAACAACCAGACATGATCGTCTGTCTGAAATCGCTTCCATCTGGTCCTGCTATCATAATAGCGCTTCTGTAGCCGCATGTTGCACAGCAAGTTTTCTCTGGCGAAACGGTATGAAATTTCTAATCTTCTTTCCAATGCTTGAATCCAATCATGCAAACTGCTGCAACGTTGATTAGATGGTTTTTCAAACAATACGTCTAGCGGCAAATCAGCTTCCCTTCCCATCATCATGAAATTGGGAGTAAAACCTGAGGTTTCATGTACTGAAGAGCGGTATGCCATCGCTTGGTATGGGAGGTAGTCGTCCTAGTCTCTTTGTCGTTCTTCGACGAAAACAGATAGCATGCTCTCAAGCGTTCGGTTCATCCTTTCCACGATGCCGTCGCCTTGCGCATGGTACGGACTGGTACACGTTTTCTCGATTCCAAGGAGTCGACATGTTTTACGAAAGAGCTCACTCTCGAACTGTCGGCCTTGATCCTTGTGAATCCGTCTTGGCACATCAAAACGTGTGTCGACTTCCTCTACTACCAGTCTTGCGACAACTGTAGCTTCCTGACAAGGCATTGGGAATATCTCAGTCCATTTTGTAATTAGTCGGCGATCATGAAAATATAAACGTTTCCATTTTCGATCTTTGGAAGTGGCCCTAAGACGTCCACAGCAACACGTTCCATTGGAATACCTGACCCAATCGGCTGCATTGGAGCTAGCCTTTTCTGTCCTGGTGACTTTCGTTTCGCACAGGCCTAACATTTCTGGCACGACGTGCGCATATCTTTCTGAAGTCCAACCGAGTAATACCCTTTTCTGATCCTTTCTAGAGTTTTCATGATTCAAATGTTTCCTCCTCTGCGCGAATCGTGAGCCATACGTTGAACATTATTTATTTTTTCTCGTGGAACAACAGCTTGACTGTGAATTTCTCGATCTGTATCGAGGCTACTGCATATCATTTGGAACACTCCATTCGTTGTCTGTCAGTTCTTCTTTTGATCCCTGAGCCAGTTCTTCTAAATGTGTCGGTACTCGAAGCTGCGAATCCTCGTTTTGAAGACAACGAAAGGTCGCACTCACCTATAAGTCGATGAATTCTCCTAAATGCGGATTATAGGTCTGTGTGGAATAGAATCCCATTATTGTTTCCTTGTTTCTCTCCATGTCTTCACCACTAAATAGTCAAGTAGCTGATGATAGTCTCATCGAGGAAATAAATTACTGTGTAATTGTTAAACTTTTTTGTCAGATAAATGTCATTATAGATCATGTTTTTCTTTACTTTTTTGTAAATTTAATTCAACTGGCTTAGCGCCTTTGTAATGATAATGAACATCACACTCGATCGAGTCCTTGCTACTGGTTTCTGGAATGGGACAAAGAAATAATACTGAACTATATATATATATTTTTTATTAAAGGTCTCTCTCGCTTTAGAATAAAATAATGTCCCATAAGCTATAATAGATCTAAATAGGTTTGTCGGCTTTGAAAGTCTACTATTGTTTTAAGTACGCAAACATGAAGCATACACCGTAAGCCCCGCTTTGAGTTAACGATATAATACTATAACTAGTGTCACCTTGAGTAGTTCATCTATTTAACAACTGTACAATAATACTCAATGTAAACTACTAATACGTACATTCTCAGATTGCTGATGTCCGAGGTATCAATCAGAGGCGTTGTTATCGTGTACATCTCTAATTTTCATGGTGATATTATCTTCAGAATATGTTGCAGTAGCGAACTAAATGAAGTTGACTTTTAAACAGAAGTACTTAAGTACTATGTTATTCATAATCCAATTTATATGTACCTAGATTGGTGACGGTCATTGTCTCAAGTACTTCGAAGTTTAGATTACTCATAGGACAACAAAGGAGATTGAATAATTTTTAACACTTAAGTTTGGTAGTCAACGCCTTTGTGCTCTATTTCCTGCTGATAGACATAATATCATATTCATATTTATGTTATAAATTTCAAACGAAGTATGTGAGCAATATATTATAAATAATAAATGTCTAAACAACTGCACACTATATGTCAGGGTGCGAGATTTATTTTAAACTCTTTGATCGGCTTTCGAAACGACTGATTATCAGATCGCTCGGCCATTTCCATCAGGTAGGGAAATAAAGGACGCGATGAAATGGCCGGTTACGTTAATATTATTGGTTCTGTAGAGAAAAAAATGCTGAGTGGTTAATTTAGTATTCTCACGCATACATACATACATACATACATACATACATACACACATACATACATACATACATACATACATACATAAGTGCATGCATATATAAGTACGTACGTACGTACGTACGTACGTACCTACCTACCTACCTACATTCATACATACGTTATTGGTGTGTATCAGAAACACAATCAGAACCTGGTTTGGGATTTGTTTGGGCAGAGCCTGCTTTAAGGCATGTGTGACTAAGAGGCTTCTTACTCAACTGTTTGCTGAGCATATTTTAAATGATACAGATTAGACATACAGTAACTATATTTATATTCAGTTCAGTTCTTTATCTATGCACAAATTATAAACACTTAAACCTGTGAAAATTACTGTGGCAAGGTACAACATTCTAATAGCACTACGGACACTGTTACATTTTCCTGCAATGAAGTAGAGAAAACGGAGGTTCTGTAATTACTCACGTTATTACAGCATGCACCCTCCTTATGATTCAGTTTATTTTCCCCCATCAAGTCAAGAAGGTCAAGCACTCTTACATCCACACGTTTCTTTTCTTATAGTAAAGAGAATATTTATGTTCTTATACACGTGTTGTAGGCCTACACCAAGAAGTGGTGTCACTATAGCTTATACACGTGTTGTAGGCTTACACCAAGAAGTGGTGTCACTATAGCTTATACACGTGTTGTAGGCCTACGCCAAGAAGTGGTGTCACTATAGCTTACACATGTGTTGTAGGCCTACGCCAAGAAGTGGTGTCTTATACACGTGTTGTAGGCCTACACCAAGAAGTGGTGTCACTATAGCTTATACACGTGTTGTAGGCCTATACCAAGAAGTGGTGTCACTATAGCTTCAAAGTGACCTTAACCTCAAAAATCAGCAGCTTAACTAGATCAATGCGACCTACTTTCTAAAGCTTACTTGTATTACATAAAATATTAACTCATAAAAAGGGAGCTGAACATTTCGTACGATCATATTCAATAACAATTCAAATTTTTATTACCTTTAAAAAGTATTCCGTATCGGTATATTTGAAGACAAAAGTTATTAAATTCAATACAGTTTTCTATTAATTAAAGAGTATTCTTCCTCAATGTAAATACCAAACTGGTCCTAGTAAAGTTTACCTTTATATGCAACAAGTACCAAATCAGGTGTACCCCAATGGCTGCCGCCGCCCAATGTGTTGACAGACCAGAGAGAGAGAGAGAGAGAGAGAGGAGGGGGGCGGAACAGAATGAACTTTTCCTAAATTTGTAAATCCAGGTGATGGAATGTGAGAAGTGTAATTAGCTGAAGCAAATCACGAAAACTAATCTGACAACTATGCAAAAATAAAAGATGATGCTTTGTACTAGAATTCAAGGTGAAGGACATTCAGTATGTGCCTAGACGTCTTCAATCTTTATACCTGTGCCACAAGCCAGTGCACCACTGTACAAGTGTGATGGATTAGATATCTGTGCCATCTGTTCCAATACATCTCTGTACAAATTTGACGGGTAGAAAAGTTTGTTCAAATACATCTCCGTACAAATTTGACAGGTAGAAAACGTCTTTTCAAATACATCTCTGTACAAATTTGACGGGTTGAAAAAGTCTGTTCAAATACACCTCTGTACAAATTTGACGGGCAGAAAAGGTTTGTTCCGAATGCGAGATGACTATGCGACAGGTTACATTTGAGAGGTGGATTTGGAAATTCCATTACACTTGCACGACTATTTCAAGAGGTACTCTCTAGATAAATTAATTTCATATAAATATGATTTAACTTGCCCTCAAAATTATTGACTTAAAGTGTACCAAATCAACACAACAAAATTGTTATGTACACTGAAGAAATTGAGAAATATGTCATGCAGATAGTTAAAAAAACAAATACCGTGATATACTAAGACTACGCAGGAAGTATACTGATTCATTGTCTTTCTATATTCAAACACTGACAAGAAGGATGATGTCTTGTTCCATGACATTATTGACAGAACAAAAAGGATAACATGTTCGGTATTCCACAACTGAATACGAAAGTTTATTGACTTTATAAAGTTGAATTTAATGTTATTCTAGTCAGAGAGTTTAGAGAGTTAAGATCAAAATTCTACTCATGTCAAAGTGATAAAGATGAAAGAGAAAGAAATGCGATCATACCATATTTGAAATTTGAAATCAACACGAAACTACTGAAATTGTTTATTTAATCCCAAAGTAAATTAACAGGAAAAATGAATTTCCTCAAGCCATAATATCCACAGCATGAAAATAAATAAAAGTAGCACTCAATGTCAAGACTCTACCTCTAAAAGTTTTCTTGCTTAGGAAAGATAGATGCCTTCGCTTTTAAATTGTCAAGATTGCCACAGTCAACTATCAAAAACAAAATATTTGGACCTTGGTAAATATCAACCAATAGCTCTAAACATTTATCCAGTTTATCTTCCTTGGCATCTGCTCCTGTCACCTTTTCATCTTTGAATTTCTATCATAAATTTTGCCGTACTGAATTTTGAAATGATGGACAGATATCAATGATTTAATCGAAATACCAATAATTTAATCGACATACCAACGACTTAATCGAAATTCCAACGATTTATTCGAAATACCAATGATTTAATCGAAATGTTTCTGTACTGAATTTCCATTATATTTAATGGAAACGCCCTCTTTCATCTCGTCAATCTGTTGTGGTGGGTTTTCTCGTCCATCTGTTGTGTGGATCTTCTCGTCAATCTCTGTTGTGTGGATCTTCTCGTCAATCTGTTGTAGTGGATCTGCTAGTTAATCTGTCGTGTGGATCTTGTAGTAAAACTGCTGTGTGGATCTTCTCATCCATCTGTTGTGGTGGATCTTCTCGTCAATCTGTTGTGGTGGATTTCTTGTCCATCTTTGTGGGGATCTTCTCGTCAATCTGTTGTGTGGATCTTCTCGTCAATCTATTGTGATGGATCTTCTAGTCAATCTGTTGTGGTGGATGTTCTAGTTAATCTGTTGTGGTGAATCTTCTCGTCAATGATTTGTTTGGATCTTCTCGTCAATGTGTTGTGTGGATCTTCTCGTCAATGTGTTGTATGGATCTTCTCGTCAATCTGTTGTGGTTGATCTTCTAGCCAATCTGTTGTGTGGATCTTCTCGTTAATTTGTTGTGGTCGGTTTTCTCGTCAATCTGTTGTGGGGGATCTGAAATTTTTTGTTTGCTCTGATGCTGATTTATTGTCAACTTGTTCTCTGTATATTTTGATATCTTTTAAATTGTTATCTTCCAGAGTCTTATTTATTTAGATATTAAGACATCTCCGTATAAGTCATCTGGTATCGGGTGAGACATCTCCATATAAGTCATCTGATATCTGATGTTAGGTATATGTAATTAAATTGCTTGAGTGTTAGTTTTAAATTCTTTTTTATTTTATTTTTGTTTCATTACATTTTATTGTAATGATAATTTTCACGGGATTTGATAGTTTTGAAAAAATTCAGTCTTCTGTTTTAACCTGATTAGAACGCAAAGTATTACTTTATCACTATTTTTAGCTTACCTTGGTTGAGACGTTTGTAAACACTAAGCGAAAATGATTGGTTATTACCAACGTCATGTTCGGCCCACGTGTTAGCAAAGTTGTAAACAGCCTTTCTATTTTATTTATTTCCAGCGTGAGAATCTGATTCTTAGATAGGGCGATTCTAGACTACGTGCTAAATGGCATTTTTTTTTTTTTACTGCGCTGTTCAAATTGGTGATCACGTAGCCCCCCGTCACGTGAGCCACCATGTGGTCTAAAATAGTGGGTTAAAACAGACGTTTTCTAGTAGATTTAGGCAGTCGTATTTTACACCTTTAGAGCTCAAGGTGTTTTTTTATGTTGATGCCAGTTGATTTAGACTTCTTCTATTTTGTGGATTTAATAATTTATATTCTCTGGAAACCACACAAGTGCTCTTCTTTATAAAACTTGTTGGACAAAGACATTTAGTGGAAATTTATTCTAGAATTCTAAACTGGAACATTATAAATTGTGATTCAACGAGGAACTGTTGCCGTAAGTACAACGACCTTATTTGACGTCATCGCCTTCCATATTGGAACTTCATCGCGATTCGAACCTGGATTCAATTAAAACTGTGTAGTGATAGGACTTATACTTTTCAATTCTAGGAATAATTTTTGGATTATATTCACAAACCGCAAGTCCTATTTCATAATTTTAGATTGTTTTCTAGGGAAATAAATTATTTTGTTAAAATTGACAAAACTTGTTGGCTTCACTCTTTTCTTTTCTTACTTTTGTACGACCCTACACGTAACACTGGTAAGACATCTCCATAGAAGTCATCTGATATCTGGTAAGACATCTCCATACAAGTCATTTGATATCTGGTAAGACATCTCCATAAAAATCATCTGGTATCTTGTAAGACATCTCCATACAAGTCAACTGATATCTGGATCAGTTGATTAAAACAGGATTAAATAAATCTGTATATTTGGGATAAAAGAAACAACACAAACGCCGATAATTCTGTGCAACTAGTTTCGCATTTAATGTATTCTTCTTCAGGCACAAAATCTTTTGAAACAAACGGATGACGTCTGTATATTTCAAAATAGCAATTATGTCATTAACGTAACGTCATAATGATATGCATCATCAAACAATTATATATATTTAATTTATATATAATTTAGAAGCTCTAGGCGCTTTACAACATTTAATTTAATTTAGACAACACCTGAAATATAAAAAATATATATAATGATATGATTACAAAAAACAAACACCATGAAATTAGAAAACATAAAACATGCTGAAAATATCTAAGGTAGAAAACATTATTAGGTCATTAAGTTTGTTCTTGCAGTCGAAATAGGTGAGTTTTAAGAGCGCTCTTGAATGAGATCACTGTGTCTTTGTGTCTAAGTTCAGTGGGCAATTCGTTCCACGTTGCTGGGCCCTGGTACACAAAAGAATGTCCATATGAGTTCGTTTTCACAGTAGGAATAATGGGTATACAATTGTCAGAAGAGGAGCGAAAGTATCTTGCTGGTGTGTACACATGGGTGAGATCGGATAGGTATGTTGGACTGGAGGCCGACAGTGAAACGTAGCACAGAGAACAAATTTTGTGTTTGACTCTGGATCGAATGGATAGCCAGTGTAGGATACAGAGCAGGGGGAGGTGTGCTCTGATCGTGGTACTCTAAGGATGATCCGAACAGTCTGTCATGTACCTTATTCATATGCATCTCATGGGTGTTAATCTCATCATGCTTTAAAACGGTGTATGTTTCCATTTTGTCGTTCATGTAATAGCAGATTCTCGTTTTGAGGTCATCAGAAATATTGCAATGAAATGGATAATTTAGTTGTGGACTAGGTTGTTGAGATATACTTCTTTCTTACTGAGTCCATTGATTGTAAAAAGAATGCTATCCAATTGGATGCGAGAATATTAACAAAGTTAAATTTTTTCTGTTCAACTTGTATCGCATTCATTAAATTTCTCTACTGTCTCTTTCTTTTTTCCATTTCTTCCGTTCATGTACATCTAAAAATTCGTCTGGTCAACTCTGGTAAGTCTGAGGCCTTAGGTCATTGTATTGTTGTTTTGTTTGTTTTTGTTTGGGTTTTTTTGTTGTTTTTTTTTCTCCTGATCGCATTTTGTAAAATCATGCTGTACTCGTTGAGAGTCAGAAAAGACTTGTGATGGTTCATTTCGTTACAAACGACCACTTTGCTTATCATGGCATCCGCACGATTCTACCTACTGATTGCAGACGATACTGCTTATGAAGTGCACTTGGTACTTTTCTTCACTCAAAGCAGTGCTATTTATTTATAATTATAAGAACGTAGTGGCTTAGATTTTTTTATATTAGCGTGTTTTATTGTTTTAGGTTGTACTGTTGTAGCCTCCGCTGGTACACCTGTCTTCACTGTAGGAAGCGAGGTGCACTTTCGGTGCAACGGCATTATTTTTATTGTGCTTGTATATTTTTCTTCGGCTTGCTTTCCAAACAGAAATGTAACTATTCTTTGGTCCAGATGTATTCATTTACTGTACCAAAAAGATTTGCTTTTGCAAAATATTTATTGCATAAAAGTAATGTCAGGCAGAAGTGTATTTGCTATTAGATAGTGATTTTTGATCTAGCAAAAATATGCAAGCATACGGCAAGCAACCGTAAGACCAAATGTTAATGTTGTACAGTAAATTGTGTTGATGTTGTTTTTCTTTCAGTCATCATCTTATTATTCATAACTGCAAAAGAGCTGAAGCATCGCTCTAGTAATAAACTTTATTATGTACTCCTTTTTTCTCAGTTAACTGTACATTGTCAGAATCGTGCAATATTCTTCGATACCGAACACCTTGATATTACACGCACGCACGTACATGACACGTGTGTATAAAAATAATATAGTGTATTAGTAACTACTTTGTAAACAAATCATGTACACTCATGTAGTAGACTTTAGGATTAAGTTTATTAGATTTGTTTGTGAATGAGCTAAAACAGCTGTTTCGTCTGTTTGAAAGTAGAGATGATAAAGTGAACAATATGGACGAGTTTACCGAGTCACAAATAAAAATTTCGAAGAAGCAATTGAATGAACGTGATATTCACAATGTCAGCAACAAATGTGAGAGACTCAGAATTGAAAATACCATTCTGATCATTTAAATAGTTATTTAGGAGAAATGTTCGTAACTTTTCGTTAATGGAATGGTTCAGACTATTACCAGTGCTCTCTGGGGTATATAAAAATAGCAGAGAAAAGCATACTGAGGGCAGTGTCTATAGCATATTTATCAGATAAGTACTATTTATAAGTGAAAGTACTAAATTCGTGTGGAAAAATGCAACTGAAGGTTTGGGTAGAAAAGTAAGGAGTAAGGGCCTCAGAGCCATTAAGCCAAGACCACGAAGAATTCTTATTTCCACTGGCTGAATGAATTGCGACACACCAGCTGCTTTGCAATTTTCTGCGTTAACATTTTTGATACAATGTTTCGGATTTAGGTTATCGATAGACGGCATACAGGTCAAGACATAGCTGGGAGAGCGTGCAAGTGACCAGGCATAAACACTTCTACTTTAGCTGGTAATAAGAATGGCCAAATATATACTTACATGCTTGCATCTTTAATTTCCTCAAAATGTACTTTCTTAGTTCTGCAAATCCGAATTACATGAGCTATGTCATGGATTCTAAAACTTGATTACATATTTCGAAATTGTACTGTAATTTCGATTACGTTCCAAGCAAAATAATAATAATAATAATAATAATAATAATAATAATGAAGACTTTGTATAGCGCCTAATCTTTAGAAGCTCCAAGCGCTTTACAACATTAGACAACACCTAAAACATAAAAAACATATATAATGATATGATTACAAAAAACAAACACCATGAAATTAGAAAACACAAAATATGTTGAAAATATTCTAAGGATGATCCGAGCAGCTGTGTTTTGAACTTTTTGAAGTTTCTGGAGTAGATATTGAGATGAACCAATAGAATTGAGTTACAATAGTAAAGTCTTGAAAGTATTAAGGAACACACAAGTGTTTTAGTGGCATCAACTGAAAGATATTTGCGAATAGAGCTGATGCGTCTCAGCTCAAGATATGCAGCCTTGCATATGTTCATGACATGTTGTTGCAATGTGAGAGTACTGTCGAGAGTAACACCTAGGTTTCGTACTGATTGTGTGAATTTAATGTTGGTGTTGCTGATATTTATTGTTTGAGGTAAAGGATGTGAACGAGAAATTCTTTGTGTTGTAATCAGAATGGCTTCAGTTTTATCATCATTCATCTGCAGCTTGTTACATGTCATCCATGATTTCACATCAAAAATGTACCTCTCCATGCCTTGGATGGTAGCATCAACTTTAGTTTGGTGGCTAGAATAGTATATTTGGGTGTCATCAGCGTACAATTGGTGAGACATTGGATGATGATCTATGACACTTGAGATCAGCTGAGAGTATAGAATGAAGAGAACAGGTCCAAGAACAGACCCCTGTGGAACACCACAACATAGATCAACTGGGCTGGAGTGTATTCCATTTGCGGAAACAATTTGTGTCCTGTTGACCAAGTAGGACTTGAAACACAGTAAGGATGTATCGTGAATGCCAAATACATGCTGGTGACAGTGAAGTAATATATCATGGTCTATTGTGTCAAATGCTGCTGACAAATCAAGGAGGGTGAGGACTGTAATCTTTCCGCTATCCAAAGCAGAGAGAAGGTCATTAACTACTTTCAGAAGAGTAGTTTCAGTACTGTGTCAAGGGCGATATGCAGACTGTACATTGCTAAAAAGACTTTTTGAATTCAGATGAGATACAAGTTGGGATAGAACAACATTTTCTAAGATTTTTGACATGAATGGGAGATTAGAAACTGGGAGGTAGTTCTTTAAATCGATATGGTCGAGTGTTGGTTTCTTCAGCAGAGGCTTTACAATGGCAGTTTTGAAAAATGATGGGAATTCCCCGGATAAGAGAGAGGTATTAATAACATCAGTTAGTGAAGGCAATATTGGATCTAAGCACTGAAGCAGCAGTGATGTTGGAATTGGATCAAGTTCACATGACTTTGGTGCACTCTTCCTCACTAGTGTACGTACTAAATCCATAGAGTCAGGTTCAAATGCTGCTAACGGTTGCCGCTGAAATTCTGCATTGCAACTGTATGGTGACGACGAGTTAGATGAAATTCTGTTGTCAAGCTTATCTCTAATGGTTTGTACTTTGTCACGGAAGAAATTTGCAAACAGGTCCGGAAGGTCGACTGGAGAGAAGGTAGTTGGAAGTGGTGTAAATTTGTTCCTTCACATTAGCTTGTTAGTGATCTCGAAGAGCTCTTTGGAGCTGGAACTTTCTGTGATCTTAGTACTGTAGTGGGCTGATTTCACTGCATGGATTATGTTTGTGACGTTCTTCTTAGCAACTTCGTAGATTTGCTTATGAATAGTGAGTCTGGTGGAAAGCCAAAGCTTCTCAGCTTTACGGCGGTCTTTTTTAGCAGTGCGAAGCTGGTCTCTAACACTGCTATACCACGGAGAACACTTCTGAATTGATACTCTGCGCTTGGTTGCTGGGGCATGTTTGTCAAGCAGTGAACGCAGGCAGTTATCGAGTTGTTCTGCTGTAGGAGGCAACCAAGTTGTTAGGTTTGCTTGGATGTCTTGCATTAGTTGGGTTCTATTTATCATACGGAGGTTTCTCTTAGTAGCAAATAAAGGTGGAGGGTTAGTGACTGATACAAGTTCGTGGGATACCAGGGAGGACCGTAGAATATTATGATCAGGTCTGTGAAGAATCCAGTCTAAAATGGGACCATGTTTATGGGTGGGTTGGTTAACTGACTGTTTGAGGTTGAAAACATGAATGGAATCTAGGAGTTTTGATGTGTATGGGTTTCCAGGACAGTCAAAGTGAACGTTGAAATCTCCCAGAATAATCAGGTTGCCACCTATCGAATTTCCATACCCCAGGAGATTCGGAAACTGCTCCAACAAGAAAGACTCTGTCAGCTTCTTTTTTCTACTGAGAGATGAATTGACATCCTGCACTTGGTTATTGGGACATGCTTGTCAGACAATAAACGCAAGCAAGTATCAAGTAGTTCTTCTGTAGGAGGTAACGAAGTTGTTAGGTTTGCTTGAATGCCATGCACTATTTGAGTTCCATTTATCACAGGGAGGTTTCGCTTTGCAGCAAACAGAGATGGGGGGGTTTAGGGATTGATACGTTGAGATGGCATATGAAACAGAGGTGATCAGATGCAAGTTTGTGGGACGCCAATGAAGACTGTAAAATATTATTATCAGCTCTATGAAGAATCCCAGTCTAAAATGTGACCATGTTTATTGGTTGGTTGGCTAACTGACCATTTGAGGATGAAAATGTAAATAGAATCTAGGAGTTTTGATGTATATGGTCTTCCATAACATTCAAAGGGAAAGTTGAGATCTCGAAGAATAATCAGGTTGTCACCTATCGAATTTCTATGCTCCACAAAGTTAGGAAACTGCTCCAAAAGAGATTCAGTCCGCTTGTTTTCTCGACTAGGAGGAGAGCGGTAGAGGCAGAGAAATGGAATGATCTTTGTTCCATTGTGAGTGGGGTTTGGACCAGTTCAAACAATCTGTGGACGAAACAAAAAGTTGCACTGTGATTAAGACGTTTGACTATGGAGTTCTTTGCGATGACGTCAATTCCACCTCGGCGGATGTGGCGTGGGAAGGACTTGACGAAGTCACCGGAGGGTGTTTGATCCTCCCACTTTGGTTCATCACCTGGTTGCTTCAGCTATGTTTCCTTTAGGAAAAAGACTTTGATGTCCTGGGTCCCGTTTCACAAAACAGCGTGCGCCCAAGATTTTCTTATGTTCTTACGAACGATATTCGTACGTGATTACGGGTAGCAGCACAGGGGGTCAACCGACCTAAAGGCGGCCAGACATGGGTGAAAACGACGCAAAAATTATACAAGTCCCTGTTTCAGTAACCAATTGTTGAAAGAAAAACTTGCTATTGTCTCTGTGGTGCAATTTCATGGCTTCGTTGTTGTTTTCTACTGAATCAGACAAGGTTGATTTGTCAGCCACCAGATGACCAAATGTTGGCCAGAATATTTTTTTTAATAATTATTGTATTGTTCTAAGGATAAAATAGACAGTAGAGGTTGAGCTTTTTGTTTGTGCCAGTTTAGTTCCTTGCCAATTTATTGCAAGTTATACCAATTCATGGGGTCCCTTCATGGAGTACCTTTCAATGGCATTTTTGTTTGTGCCAGTTTATATCCATTCATAGCGTCCCTTCATGGGGTACCCTTCAATGAGGTCTATTTTTACTTTTGGATTTTCAATGTATTTCTGACTATTTCTTTCATGTATTTCTGGCTATATTTATTTCTGGCTATTTTTGGTCTCTTTACCTCTACTGTCTATTTCTGCCATAAATGGGGGGGGGTGTTTCCCTTTTATGGTCACATGGATATACCCCCGGTGAATTCCTAGATACGAAACGAAATACTAGAAATTCAGAGGGTTGTCCATAAATTCGCCCCCGCCCCCCGGCTCTACAGTCAACAAGATACGCACTGATTACCAATAATTTTCTGCACACCTACTCCCAGGCGAAACCCGCGGAGTGCAAAAACTGCACCATCTCCTGTTTCGACTTGTGGTGGGTGTGCGCAAATTATTGATAATCAGTACGTTTTCCGGTTGACTTTTGAGCACTTGGGGTGCGGCTCCCCACTACAAATAACCCAAGTATTACCCGCCAGCAATATGCTGAGTCTGGGGTTTGAACCTATGAAGTATAGCAGTAATGGCTGGGAAATCCAATGATATTACCATTAGACTACGCTGCTTCGAGTATTATTTGTTAAAACCTAATATAAATACCTGCTGACGATAAATCAATAATGTTTTGGATAATTTATAACGATCCCGTGCTCTAGAATGTTCAACTGAAAAGAACTATATAAACAGTTTTATTAACAAAAAATAAAAAATATATCTAAGTTCGTAGCACGAATATTGCCGAGCCACACCTGTTTCTCTTGAACGGCAAAAATCAACAACTCTGCTTGTGGAATTACAGATAATTTATAACTATCCTGTGCTCGAGAATGTTCTGAACAGCCCGCGGCAAAATGGGTGGTTTTCACAGAGACTGTATCAATATATTATATTTCTGAACAGACAGATATACAAGCATACAAAAATTTAAACATGTACATGCATTTATATAACACATCATAGATAATTTATGAGGTAAATCACGCCTGTTCTTGTAGTAGGTACCTATTTTGACTTGGGAAGCCCACTATTAATAGCGTACAAGTATTTTTAGCACAGCCAGACACGTGACTGTGCAATGTATTTATAACTGGAAACCCCACGTGCCTATTAATAGCTCATATGTATATTACAGCAGTCAAACATGTGACGTGGGAATGGCTAAATTGTCAGTAGAACTGAGATTCGGGCAATTCCGGTAATTCCTTGCAGTTGGAAAAAATACGTTACCTTACTGTAATAGAGTAAAACCCTGTATATCTGCTGACATAGTGATCTGTAATTAAATCGTTGTTGTATAATAATAATGAGTGAGTCTGCGTTTACCATGGAATCTCATACAGCTAAATTAGCTCGACAACGACTTGATCCAATTAAAAAATATCTTCCAGTTCCTGATTCTGTCGAACATCAGCTGCAACAACGCCAGGATGCTCATGTGGAATTTACAGAGGGTACCGAACAGTTATTTAAACTAGTCACAAAAGTAACTAAAGATATTCTTCCGTCGTTGGAACAAACCGCTAAATCAACCGAAAAGTAGCAAAAAGAACTAAAAAAGAAAAAAGATTTTCCGAGAACTTCCAGCTGGAATGGCTGCTGCTCAGCCACCATTGCAGCAATCCATAGAGGATATCAAACTATTTCCTTATGAGATTGATGATACAGAAGATCTTGTTTCACCAGAACCAGAATTTGTTCAAGTACCACCTAAAGGTAGAATTAATTGGTTAGATAAATTTACTGAGGAAGGTATTGCCGCTATCATGGATAAAGATCGAATAGTTAATATTGCAGCGTTTGGGTGGGAAGATGAAGAAAAATACATACAACCTGAACATATTAAAAATTTAAGTCGTGAAAAATGGCGTAAATATTTATATCGTAATTTTACCAATACTAATCAGGCCAAAGCAAATGATGAAGATTTTAAACTTTTTAGCAGGGCAGTAGATATGCATGCTAAGCAAGTGCAAGTGAAAATGAAAAAAAAAACAAAACAAAAAAACAAGAATAATTAGAACGTCAACTTGAAAAAGTAGAAGAAGGAAAATCAGGTGTATATACTAGGTCTAACGAAGGAACAGAAAAAGTTGAGTAACATACCCAACCGGCAGCATTCTTCAGGACCACAACCAGATCCACATGATGAACCACCTGAAGGAACAACTCGTAGGAAACAAGGTGGTAATATGATCGTTGAATCACCGGCGATTCAAGATAAACTTTGTCAAATAACATCCTCGCTGATGTTGATAGACTAGAAATTTTGATTGGTGGAAGACGAACCGGCACTAATTCCCACGAAATCATTATTGAAGTGGCCGCTATTTGTCAGCGTTTATTTACCGGTGGCGTCGTGGAAAGTAGCGTCTATCGGGCGCTGATCGATGAAATTACCGACGATTACTACAGTGAGTGATCAATTAGATCGGCGATAACAGAATAACATGATTATACACAATACCCAATGTAGACCTGAAAGCGTCCGGGTGATAAATTCACGATTACCTGTTTATAAGATGATCGACGGAGATGGACTCGGCGATATTATTCAAGGTCTGTTTAGAAGGATAGCCCCAAAAGCTATCCCGATTGCAAAACAATTAGGTATGAAAGCCATCGAAGTTGTTCGTGATAAGGGTATTGACACTATTGGTAAAGCATTCTCAGCGATCAAAGAGAGACTCACACGATTAGTACGACGAAAACCACAACAGAATGTGAAGCATTCCAGCGCAAGCATTCTAGTAAAACTACCCAGCACCAAAGTGATGCTAGCAAGTGTCAGCCAAATAATAAATCAAGCTGCAAATGATCGTGTTGAAAGAATTAGCTGGTGGGCCATCCCTGACAAAACAAGCTGCTGACGAGATAGAAAAAAAAAAACAACCGCAAACCTGATAGCGGGTAGTGGTCTGACCCGTCGTCATCTTTGAATAACCACTTATTGATCAGTGTTAGAGCATCGTTTTAGACACCAGCGAATATAATTAAAAATGTTCAAGCGTTTGTCTGATCCTGCATTTGTCATGGATGCACCAATACTCAAGGATCAGTCTGTGCGTGATTATCAATATATTATTCTTATGAAGCACGAGAACCAGACCAACGTGGACGAATCGAATGACAAGTCCAAGATACATCAAGGTATTTCTTGCCCGCCGCGGCATTTATTGAAGTTCATGGCAAACTTGTGAAAAATGATGATACCGTATATGCAGCAAATGCACGATGTGGATTCGTTAACAATGGTATTATGGCGTTGTTTAACAGTGCCAGATATATCACTGATAGTAGAAAAATCGAAGCATGCCTTGATAACGTTGATGTTGCTACGACAATTATCGGTCTTGCAAGATATTCCGATGACTATTCACGGTCCGCCGGTCCATCCATGATGTTCGCGAAGGACATTACTGACAACCCTGACGATAGGCGGTATCTCATGGTACAATTAACACAGGTTAGCTCTGTTGATCCACAACCAGCTGGAATGATACCTCGACCTGCCGCTCCTTTTGCGACATTGCAAAGTACTAATCCAGAATTCATCCTGTGATTTGGAGCACGGCGATCTCAGGTTAACGCAGATGGTGGATTTTTATGTGTGATACCACTGTGACATATCATCGGATTCTGTAGACATGTTAGAAAAGGTATCTTCGGAGCAAAACATACAGTTGCATTGGTTCGAAGGGCCGCCGACAACCATGCTATCTGTTGTGCTGAGATTGGTGGGGGTGGTGCTGGTAAAGTAACACTAACAAAACTAGCACAATGGATGCCAACGATGACTACGTCGTTGACAGAAGAACAACGATTATTATCGTCCATAAATAGTGTTAGTAAATCAACGCTGTCGTGGCTGACAATGACCACAGACAGAGCTCCAGGCACAGCAGGGACATTTTCATGACAGATCACATCACAGCAGGGAATTTCAGCCCCACGACACATATTCGTGGCATTGCAGCGTGCCACCAGGTATAACGATCAGACAGCAAACCCAATGGTATTTGACATATTAGCAGTGTCTACGATTTCACTGAGGTTAATGGACATCCGAAGACATAATACTTAATTTTTACCAAAACAACTTTGCACGGGCGTATCATAGTTTGATGATATTTATGGGGCGTGATCAGAATATCGACTCCGGCGGGCAGATATCTCAGCAAGATTTCTCGACGTTGTATCCGATATGTTATTTCTCGTTGGAACATCTGGATTTATTCAGACAGTCAGTCGTTGACGTACACGTGCGAGCTATTGTTGGTCATGTTCCAGCTGGTGGTTACAGAGCAATCGCAGTTATATTGTCAGAAAAAACAATGTTGCTTGGAGGTTGTGGTGGACGAATGAGGGTCGTTGATGCACCCGTAGAAAACATGTAAATGTTAATTAGATCATTCATGATGTTATAATGCCAGATCATCACGTCAATGTTACTATGACACCCGGTCAGATTAAAAAGCTGTAATCGGCATCAGTGAAGAATTCTGGGGCAAAAATAACTCTGAAATCAGAGGCGTTGCAGGGCCCAAATAAATTATCCTTGACTGAACGTCAGCTCAAACACTACAATGACACCAAGAAATCAAAAACTGGCGTTCGACTTGATCTTTCTGCGAATGCGATCACCGACACAACAAAGACCGGCTGTATATTTCTTTTTCTAGCGGCATTATCAGCGCTAATATCTGCAGCTGCTCAAGCTTTTGAAAAAGCAGCTGCACTTGGTGCCGTTGGAACTGCAGCCGGTATGGCATGGAAAAAAAGCAACAAGACACGGCATAAAAACCTCCAAAAAAAGGATGGGATCTAAGATTACCAGGAACGCGGTATTGTCAAGGTCTGAGACTGCCGGGGACGCTTCGTTAAAGCTTCGCATGTCAGATTTTGATTTACTTGATGCTGCTCGGCGATTAAACATTCAAAACTTCAGAGGTGTTTTCATGCGTGATCAACTACCATTTAATCCAAACCATGTGGAAACTGGTATCATTAATCTCGATGGGCTTTCTGGTCCATGTACTCATTGGGTTGCATACGCGGTTGATCCACATGGAGTTGTTTATTTTTTATTTATATGGATTGGCACCACCGAGAGAATTTTAAAAATATAGTGGTTTACTAATCTGGTATTCAACATTACCAACACAGACAATAACGGATCCACCAATATGCGGTCCAGAAGACTTGTTGTAGTTAACGCTGTCAAGGTTATGCTTGAGTATACCAACCATCGTTTCAAACAGGTTGTGCATGAGTATACCAACCATCGTTTTAAACAGGTTAATAGTTTATAATGGTAGATATTTACGGACGATCTGCTAGCGGTAAGGCCCAGGGTGATATTGATTTATCCAAATATGCTACACGAGATGGACTTGCTCATCTTTTATCTCTCACCGATGTTGACACCAATGAAGTTGTTGTTTTAAGGATCAGCAAGGACGGTTAAATACGAGCAATATCTAGTTGACAGATATTATTCTGCGGTTCCAGGCACTACCGAAGATAACTTAGTGATTTTTACTCAAACCGGTAAGATTAAAGACTCGGGAGATTCAGTGTTAACAATCGTAGGAGAGATTACTGGACGTATTAGAAGAACTGAGATATAATGTATGGCGATCTAAACATGAGCAGAAATACAACTACCAATGTGAGAGAACCAAAATCAGACGATTACATGGCTACAAAAAAATACGTGGACAACAATAACGCCACGATCAGAACTGAGATCAGTAAATGCGTTTTCTAAAGCCGGTGTAGTATTAAATTTTGACCCTCGTTGAATTCTGACCCTGTCGGGTCATTTTTCAACGGCAGTGATCAAAATTTCACGTCGAAATCTGACCATTTTTGAACTGTCCTGTTAAATAACGACCCAGGTGTAGTATTAAATTTTGACCCTCGTTGAATTCTGACCCGGTCGGGTCATTTTTCCAAGGCTGTGATCGCATCAAAATCGGTACTGAGGAAAGAAAGTGAATGCGAAATTCAGTCCTTCAAAGTCCCTTTGAAGTTATCCGCTTTCATTCTCAAGCTCATTCTCAAGTCGGTGTCGTTTGATATAACACAGACTAGGTAGATGGATGTTTATTGTGTCGAAACACCCAATGGATAGTTCCGACATCGAACGATAAGCTCCGCCCACTTAGTTACTGTTGCTGCTGTTCACAAGCTATCGTGAAAATGGCGAATTCGGTAGCATCAGCTACAAATTCAACGGACAATATTCTCGACAATGTTTCTGACACTTTCCATCCTGATTGCAAGATTCTTTCAGATCGTGCGTTAAAGAAAGGCTTGAACTACTACATACATGTATATATTCATGAAATTAGGATTTATGATAGTGAAAATCAGGTAAAAGTTGCAGCACCTTGCTTGCGATCTATGAAGAAGAACGAACAGTATGACAAGCTTGAAGACATTTTGCTAGAAGAGGACAAAATAACAAAATCTTTCTATTCTTGCAAAGTTTTGCATACTTATTAATTATCAGAATTTCTAGTATGGTTACATTTTAAAAAAAATTAAAATAAAATTTTCGTTATGTGTTTGCACCGGTTAAATTTATATCGTACATGTATAATGTCATATAGGAATAAAACAAGTACATTTTAAATCAAGAATTTATAATTAAATTATGTTTAGGAAAACAAGTATTAAAATTACAATAAATAATTAAACATTTTATACAAAGTTTCCTGTGTGATTGAAGGGAATATTTTACGTTCTTTACTCCTCGTCAACGTGTATCATCAGTTGGACAGGTCAACCATTTTGTAAGGGTATCATTGATAAGCCAGAAAATTTATATAGTATCAGATCCATTTAAAACGATCATTTTTCATAATCTCTTAATAAAGAAGGAAATAATAATGTCACATCGAAATAAGCCACAACAGGCACGTGGACAGGGGGATATATTTGCATCGGCTTTTACCTTTATTAGCCATTTAGTGTGACTGGTTTCATTTTTCTTCACTGATGTCGTAACATTTTGCAGGTGTTATAAAATCGGTAAATTGCAAGAGATCAGTTTTATTCGAGTCAGCATGACAACCATTTAAATAAATTTGAGGACATAAGTTGCTGTTTTTTAATGTCTCAAGCCTAATAAAGACACAAGAAATACTTTATTACAGTTTCACCTCTTCAAAAAGTTAAAATATTTGTTAGAAACCTTCCATTATAAAAATCGTAGTCAAAATAATTAAATTTAACATTTTAAAATATTTGATGTCAAAATCCGATTTTTAAGTTATAGGGTGGTGTTTTGTCAAGTTGACATCAGTTTTAATGCTCAATTTTGAAAACTTTAATAAAATGAGCACTGTAGAAGCATGATGCAGGATTCCAGTATTTTAATTTATTTTTTCTTTTAAACCAAGGTAACAATAAGACAAATTTTAAATCGTATTCACACATTTTCTATACTGTATGTAAAATTATTACTCAAATATTATATACAATTCGAACATAAGCAACGAGCATAAAATTGTATTCAACATTTTTACACGCACAACAAATAAAATCATTATTTAAAAACAGTTTTGTGTATTTATATATTGACATATGGTTATAAATAACATATCACTTCTAACGCAGACATTTTTCCATGCTGGTGTTTAGTTTGGGAACATTTTTTTTTTTAAACTGTCGTCTTGAATTCGTTTATAATAACGACAATCTGCATCGCATGTGCCCCGAAGCACAACGGCGAACCATTTTTCTGATAAATTTTCAGTGACTTTCTGTGTAATCTTTCAAATTCCTATCCACTGTAATAAGAAAGAAACCATGCGTGGTCAATGTTATAGCAACGCGTAATTAAGCAGTAATATCGATGCCTATTTTTTGATTGGTGAATGTGCCCAGTTTGATTGACAGGTCAGAACTATCCATTGCGTTGTTTGGATTTTGTAAATGAAAGAGGAAAAGACCTGTTTCTACAGACCCATGTTTAGTCCACAGCATACGTACTGTAACTGACATTTTGTCAGGCCTACATCTAGCACCCCATATTTCTGTCTTATCTCGGATCTCTGAGCTGCACATTCAGCAGTGGGATAACTATATTACCATATAGCACTGCTTCTAGAACTCTAATTCCCTACTTTTATGTCAGACTTAAACTTTATGTATTTAAATTGAAAGTCAGTTTACTATGTTTCGAACTAAACCTAATAATAATAAAACATTTTCTAACAACTGACATTCAGATAGTAGAAATTCATGAGTATGATCAATTTGCGTCTTAATTTTCTGATACAGTACAAAATGGTCAACGTAAAAGTGGGTAAAGTACGTTTAAAGTTCTCACGGTCACGTCCTAAAAATATTCTGGGTTTTTACTGATGGTAGAGTTCAAGTTCAGCTTGACGAGATACACGTTATTGTTATTAACTCACCAGATCTACAGAACAGTTTATAGTTTCAACATACTAGACTATTTATAAGGAAAGCATGATAACTACACAACTCATGTGGTAAAGCTTCTAAAAGTTTTGCATCATTGTGCACACACATAATCCTCCCGGTAGACTGGTGGTTTTCTGACTCGTGATGATCTTCTTAATGTTAAGTCTGATGGTATATATGTGTCACATCCATCTCGACCTTTCTTCATATCTATTGCATCATACGTCTGGTCGTCCGAAGGTGAAATATGGGGTGAATTCTTTACTGTCTTGAAGAATGACGAATTTCTAGTGATCTGATGGTCTTCTCTTCTCGCTGTTACCATAGATTATGTTTTCTTGATGATTTCATACGGTTTGGGTTTGAATGGAGTTAACAACTTGTCTCGCTTTTCTTGCTTTACTAGAAAACTGTCTTCAAATTCGAAATCTGACTTCGCTTTTCGAGTTTGATCTGCATCGCTCTTTATCTTTTCCTTTGTCTCAGTATCGGTTTTCATGGTTTTGTTGTCGTCTGATTTGATTTGTATACATAGGAATTTAGTTCTCGCTTTTCGTCCAAGTAGCATCTCGGCGGGAGATTTGTTGGTTGTTGCATGAGGTTTGGCTCCGTAATTACATAAAAAGTCGTACATTTCTTGTTTTCAAGTTTTATGTTCTGCATTAGCTGCTTTAGTTGCTTTTCCAGTTGTTCTCATAAACCTGTCTGCTTCGTCGTTAGCTTGAGGGCACACAGGTGATATGTTCCTATGCTAAAATCCCATGTATTCTGCAAACTTTGTAAACTCTTGTCCATTGAATGGAGGTGCATTATCCGTTTTTACAACTTCTAGTATTCCGAACATTGAAAATATCTTGTCAAGTTGCGGGATGACAGTTTTTGCCGATGTTGAGTTAATAATTTCAGCGACTGTATACCTTGAGAAGTCATCAACAAGTACCATTAGGTAGACTCCTGATGAAAGAGAGCCACTGAAATCCAAGCTAATCTGACACCAGGCTTGACTGGTATAGCTGTAATTTTTAGCGGCTCCGTCATTTCCTTTGGCGTTGATGTAAGGCATGGTATATAACTTTGACTTTAATCCTATATTTATTTGTCAATACCAGGAAACCATACTTTCTCACGAAGAAGTTGTTTTGTCTTGACTATGCCTTGATGGCCTTCATGTGCGAGTTCTATCACTCTGTGTTGTAACCCTTTCGGTGTTACTAATTTCCTGTCACACACAGTAGGACAACACCATTTGTAACTGGAACGATCGTGAGCTCATGTCTGAGTCTTGAAAATGTTTCCAAGGTGTTGTGTTGTTTGTATGAATGTTTCCAATCTACAGAATGTATCGATTTGATAACATGCTTAAGGTCCTGGTCGACTAAAGTAGCCATCTTAATCTCTTCAACACTCATAGATTTGGGTACATGTATAACGGTACCAATTATACAACCCAAGTGAGTAGTATGGTAGAGTTGGGGGTTCTGGACCACTTTTTCATGAGGGGTCACTCCAGTGCATAAAACGGGGTAGTTATGGACCACGTTTTAAGAAGTGGTCACTTTAATGCACAGAAAGTTGTTTTATATGGATGTAGCCATACGCAGCTAAAATGGGATGGTTCTGGACCACTTTTTTTTCATTGGTGTGTTTAAGTGGATGGATGGTTCTGGGCCGTGGGATTAAATGTATAATAAAGGAGAGTTTTGGCTCAGTATGAGTGAAAATGTATTAAAGGTTACAGTGTAGTATAAAATGATGCATCTTCGAGAGACGTCATTATCTTATCTACGATTGTGGAGAGAATTATGGTCATACACACCATGTGTCACACAGTCGTCACCGCTGTCCACAGCAGAGTTGACTGCGACAGTGAAGGATGCCAATGAGGATATATTGAAATGTTTTGATGAGGCTGTGACGTTTGTAAATCATGATTTTAGTAATATACCTTAGATGATATTTCGTGAGGTGGACATAGGCGACTATGAGGAAAATCAGTGAAGGAGACGATGTCACAGTCACCAGAGACCAGTGCAGGGATATAAGCAGCAGTACCGTATCCAGAATTAGTTATAGCAATTTAATCTATTAGCATCACAGCGAGATCAGTCTTGTCAATTGCTTAACCTGGTGACGAGAGCTTCGCGTCCAGGTCGTCAGAAATTTATCAAATTTGACATCCGTTTAAGCGTATTTTTGAGGTGGTGGGACTTCCAGAGCATGCAGCGAGGTGTCAACCAGTCTCTGGTAAAAAGGTGTCAGCAGCTTACGATAAAATTATATCGGAGGCATTATCGCCTCATGCTTTCAGTCCCTCAAAGATGTCAACGCCGCCTTCGGAATCCAAAAGTTAAAGGTGTCAGGATAACCCAACCATTTGACGAGAGATTTTTTTACCTTTGGTTGAAAGGACGTTTCGATCCTGAACACGTTTTGGTTGGTTTTCTATAATTCTTGCTCGTAAAAAGAACCTTCCCTGGGTTCTTCTGAGGCATGTTTAAGCGCGTACGTGACCGGCATTGTTGTCTTGACTCTATCCACCACAAAGACTTTCTCGGTCCATTTGGGTGTGTATCCTTTCTTGGATTTGCGATTTGATTTATATGTCTGCTGATTCTAACGCGGTCACCTCCCTTAAATCTGTGTCTAAAACATATGGTGTATGTGACCTCCTGTTTTCGGTCATGGTCACCCTGTGGGGTTACTGTTGGAGACATTTTAATGCTTCGATGCCATGCTTGATTACACTGGTCAACGATCTCTGGTAAAAATTCTAAGTATCTGTTGGTGTTATCGCTGGTGAATCTTTTTCCACATGAGTTTCTTTTTGTCCTGTTAAATCGTTCAACGACAGCGGCTTTGTCTCGATTTCGTGAGCTGTACATGTCGAGGTTATTTTTTATGAAGCCAAGTTTGATACGTTTTTGTTGTAAAATTCACTGCCGTGATCGACCCATAATTTGGGTTTGCAGGGGTACCCACAATGCTGTCCAACGCCTCAACGATAGTGTTTTCTTCTTCGCTTTTTAGAGGAACCACCCAGGCGTAGTTGCTAAAGACATCGATGACTGTCATGAAATGATCGTTGTATGTTCTGTAATCTGTCATGTCGGCAAGGTCGTCAGACCACATGTCCTCTACAACAACAAGAATAACTATGCGACGTGGAAAATGGTTGCGGGCAGGTTTTTGGGTTTGAATTCCGTTAAGTATCTCAGCATGATTTTATCTCAACCTTCCTTATCGTCTGGATGATCTCTGTAACAAATATCAAGCAGTATGGCAATGACATCCACGTCGTTATAAGACTCCTGTCCAGGCAGAGGCAGAGGCTGATCGTTTTCATCGAGTTGTTTTTCTAGCGGATACCATGGTATGGTATATCTGTCTCTGGGTAATGTCCACCCTCCGCGTGGTTATGGAAGTTTACCAATAAGTTTATGAATATTGTAATGTGTCGAATTTTGAAGAAGTACTGAATCTTCAAATTTAATAAATTGTTCATTAAAATTTTATCATAGTCAAGCCAGAAAAGCTTTTGAGAAAGGTCACTTCTATATTTCCCTTATTTCATCACTGAAACATAAAAGGACCTACGATAAGGTTCAGTAGAATTGACCGTAACGCTATCATGGGAAAGTACAGTAGGGTTACCGACAATAACTGCATGAAAGGACCTCATGTCAAATAATTGCTCTTCAAAGGAAAGTTGTTTGGATCGTATTATAGGCTGTCAAAATCTGATGAAAGACATTATTTTGGGGAAAATTTAGGAACAGTTGCTTTCGATTGG
>JAECUM010008992.1:0-17055 GCA_016617855.1 Megalonaias nervosa
TGTCATTAACAAATTGAAATTAAAAGTCACCTATTGTGTCACAATTAACAATAATGAAGCACCACAAAATACTGACTAACGATAATAGTGTCCGATATGTGTTCACTTATTTGGAAAAGATTATATGTGGTCTCAAGATATAGTTACGTTTGACTGGTACACAAAAGGCACAATTAATTACGTCACTGTTGCAGCAAATATAATTTTGAATCTATTTATTTTACGGCTGTAAATGAACATTTCGCATTAACTGATATATGTTTTGTATTTAGGAAATATTTGACAATACCAGCATCCCTACAAAATAATTATGATGCAGTGTTTCAAATCAATGCAAGGAGTGTGGGTCTAAGTTGTAACATTACAAAGTAGAAATTTCATTTAATATCCTGTTTTAATATGACTGGATAATTTATCAGTGTCCTACATACGTGACGGAAGTGCACATAAGTCGACTGGCTACAATATAGTAAACAAAACTTTTCAACTAAGTGTTATCGGCCTTGTTCCAAGTTAGATTTACTAGTCCCGCAATGCAAATGATAAAGACACATACAAATATAGCCCATATGTGTTTGTGCTGGAGTTCGTGTGTTCATGTGTGCATGTGTAAGAGACAGACAGACAGACAATGTTAGAGTTATTGGTCAGTTAGCGAGAGAGAGACTTAACAAGTATAAAAATTGCATAAATATAACAAGTATAAAAACATATCATGAAAATAAGTATAACAAACACACAAATATATCAAGTGTACAAATATGTCAAGTATACAAGTATAATAAGTATACAAATATAGCAAGTATACAAGTATAACAAGCATATAAGTATCACAATTATACAAGTAAAAGAACTATACAAATATAACAACTATACAACTATAACAAGCAAACAAGTATAACAAGGATAACAAATATACAAGTATAACATCTTTACAAGTATAACAAGTATACAAACATAACAAGTATACAAGTGTAACAAGTATAACAAGCAAACAAGTATGGCAAGTTTACGAAGATAACAAGTATATAGGTATAACAAGTATACAAATATAACAAGTAAAGAACCAATGTCGTACTCTCATACTTAATACTTAACCAGATGCTACAAATAAAACGATAGAATTATAATTTTAATTTTATCTCCATTTGCTCCATCTTCTCTCATCTGCTTTTATTATCAATCAGCTATTTACTTTCTCGATTCTATTTTGAAATTTGAAGTAATCTGTATTACATGTATTATTATTTTGAGTTAAATGCGTGTTTTGTGATTAAACTTACCATGTTATGTATTCACTCTGTCAAACTTAGAATTAGCCTATTATCAAAATTGTCGAGTCGTCAGTCAGCTGGTGTTGCCTGTAAAACCCAGTTATGACTACCTACAAATTTGTTGATTTGTTTCCACCAATATGTGTCTGAGAGAAACTAAATCTCTTATAATCTATTTATGTATTTATCTATTTATTTTTATTTATTTATTTTCGAACTGACTATTTTACCAGTGTCAATCGTGCTTTTTCAATATTGTCTCTGTCTCGGATACCTGTGTTATATATGATAAATGTAAAGCCAATGGTCCCAAATGGCCTAGTAGTCTGAAAAGCCGCTTTTTACAGATCATTGTCATAGCACATCTGTCCTTAATGGTTCGAGTCTCTGGCTTGGCCAAAGTCGGTATTTGAGTTAGCTTGCTAGTAGCTTCTTGTGGGATGTTGGTTTGTGCCGGGTTATCCCCAGGATCCTTCATCACCAGATATAATGGCCGCCATATATGGCCTATTTGGCGCTGAAAAATATCGTTAAACCCAAATATAACACGAACAGCATGTATAACATAACACGGCATTGCTTGAGAGGTGTGCATGAGTAAATAGTGTAACAAATTGTTCTAAAATAACTCACGTTCGTCAGTGTTATTTGCGGTTGCACAAATAACCCAGCATTGCACTATAGTGAGAGTGGCGCACAAATTAGTTGTGTAGGTAACTGTTCTAGTAAAATTGATCGTCGTGTGAAAGATGATTCTTAACTGACCTCATAGTAATGTTCATGGTAAAAAAAAAAAAAAAACTTTTGAAATAAATGTGATAAAGCGAAAGGATAAGAAATCAAATAGTCTTGCCTTTAATTCACTGGTGTTTGTTTTACTTTCTTTTCTATTCATATAAATGTATCCTAATTTACATTCATCATAGGGTACTGTTTTAATAAAGAGGTGATTAATTGCTGATATGCTCTGTTAGTTTGGTAAATTAAATTTCATTTCATTAGTTACTAGAATATGTGAAAAACTATTCCCGTGTTTGCCCTTTTCTTCTCGTGTCGTTCTATTTTCCCTTCTCAGATTATCATAAATGACAACATCATTATATGCATTTCCTATTATACACGTGGATATCATGTAATGTTATATCCAGTCCACTTGTTTGTTTCGTTATTATCAGATATAATGAATTCTGTTTGATTTTCACTGCAGTCGACTCAGCTGAATCAACATCACAAATCAACATTGATACATTTATATATTGTTTTTGTATTATCTTTCAATATCTATGCATTCATTCTTCATTCATTATATTATTCCAACTGTGTCTTTCTTCGTTCTTCTACTTGTAAGCATGGGCGGATGCATTTTATGTTACCGTTTGTGAACTGTTTTCTTCTGCAGAGTTAAATCTCGAGGCAAATTCCATTTTATCATTGAATTTAAATTGTAATGCACGCAATGACTTATTCTAATATTTCACATAGGATACGACGTGGACTCTTCCACGGTAGTTATAGTATTGTACATAGTAAGCAAATGTAGAAATGCAATGATGTTCTATTTATCAAACTTCGTTTTACATTGGGTACAGTTGCTGTGATAATGATGTTTAGTTAGATTCTTCATTTCCCGTTTATATGTTCTAAAGTTGAACTATCGGAGATGTATTATTGTTTCCATATGTAGTGTTCATAAATGGTTTCATTTGTACATTACTTTTGTTTCTGGTTCTTTCATTATCCGAGGAAACTGAGCTGAATACAGGTCCAATAACGGTATCAGATTCACATTCATACTGAGCTGTATCCAGGTCAGATATTTGTATCACATTTAGACTCACTGAGCTGAATCCAGGTCCAGTATCGGTAACAGATACAGATGCATCTGATTCCTACCGCCACAGTACTTTGCTTTCATTATGAACATATATTATGCTATATTTTGTACAGTTAAAACATTTATCTGTCAGACAGAAATTAGATTTCGCCATTACATAGTTTGAACATTTTGACTTCATTGCAGTTACAGAGACTCATCTAAATGACAACATTACTGATGATGACCTTATTGTAGATGGTTATCATAATCCTTTTAGCACAAATCGAGGGTGAGATGGATTGTTTTCAAACCCTCCTTAGAGCAAATAGTTATATGAAAAAACTGAGCTTGAGAAAAGAGACTTATGTCCACAGTGGGATATACTATGACCGAATGGTCCATATGTTATTGTAAGTTGGACTCTATGAGCCCAAAGGGTATAGCCTCAGATGGTAAGTGTTACAAGTGGCCGACCCCAAGGTGGGGGTTAGAGAGTGACAGTGTTTGAGTTGAATTCAATAGGCGTCACTATATGTTGCAAGGAAATGAGAATGTTAAAGAGTTCCATTTAGAAATAATTAATGAGACACTAATTGGTTGGTTGGTTGGTTGAAGTTTTACTGCACCAGCACTATGAGGCTATTTAGCGCCATACAAAAGGTTATATCTTTCATTATTTAAAAGTGGTAAAAGGTTTCGTATCGACCAGCGATACGAAACCAAACAGTTGAAGGTAAAACGATAAAATGGTAACGGTGATAAATAAATAAAGTTTCCCGATCAACGGGGAGTGCAAATGATGTATGACAACGAAAACAGATGAAAGGTAATTAAAATCTAACGACGGTATATATAGCACATAAAACTGTTCAAGGTGATAGCATAAAGCTATAACTTATGATAAATATTTACTTCCTTCAGGAAGTCTATAATATAAGAAATGCTAACTGTATCAAAGAGCTCCCTAATGTCATACACATTGTAATAATGATTACGCGTAGTTTGGACGTCGAAACACTCCAACATAAAGTGCATAACAGTGAATGGTTCATTGCAAGATACGCACTCTGGTGGGTCGTCTCCTTTTAGTATGTAGGAGTGGGTTAAATAAGTATGGCCGATTCGAATTCTTGCAATGACTACCTCCTCCCTACGGAGGGCTCTGTAGGAAGGAGTCCATTCTCCTAGAGTTGGCTTGATGGCATGAAGTTTGTTATTCACGGCATCATTCCATCATGACTTCCATTTCTGACGTAAACAGTCTTTGATACTACGTTTAAAATCAGTATACGGTGTTTTAAAATCGGATGGTTCTAGTGATATGGCCATTTTAGCAGCGCGGTCTGCTTTGTCATTACCTTTAATTCCATTATGGCTGGGTAACCAACAGTATGCTATATTGTGTGAGGTACTCAGCTCAGTGTGTTTAAGGAGAACATTAGCTAACAATGGATTCTCCAGTTTTCTATTATGTAGTTACTGAAGTACTGATAGTGAATCGGAGAAGATGATGCTATTTAAAATACGCTTGCTTTCAATATATTGCAATGCAAGGTCTATTGCTCTGATTTCGGCTGAGAAAATTGATGTACGATTTGGCAAACGAACTTTTGTTGTGTGTTTTCCACTAACGAAGGCTGCAGCAGCCTTTTCCTCATCTTTTGATCCATCAGTATACATTCTTGTATAATTCTCAAATTGGGCGAGGAGTTCATGGTAAGAGCTGTGGAAGATGGAAGGGTTTGTCTCCGATTGTTTTCCATCGTGTAACGTGAAAAGTACCTTTGGTTGTTGAAATAACCAGGGAGGTGTTTCGGAGACGGTCGTTTTCAGAATTTTTGAAAAATCAGTTTTGCTACTGTCAAGGCATGGTAATATTCTAATGCCAAAGGTAGGTATGACGTTTGGTTTATTGTCATATAAGGTTTTATATTTGGGTTCAAAAACAGACGAAAAAGCAGGGTTCAGAGGGTTTGAGCTTAATTTGAGAGCATACTGTGCGGAAAGCATTTCTCTACGTTGTGATAAAGGTGGTTCGTTCACTTCAACGAGTAGGCTTTCACACGGGGATGTCTTAAATGTTCCCAGGGCAAGTTTTATTCCCTGATGATGAATAGACCCAGATCGTGCAGGTCATTTAGTATTCCGTACTTCCACGTTGTGTCATAGGCCTTTTCCAGATCAAAGAAAACCGCTACTAAGTGTTCCTTCTTGATGAAAGTATCGCGAATAAATGTTTGCAGTCTAACCAGATGACCATTGGTTGGTTGGTTGGTTGGTTGGATTTTTTTACGGCGCACCAGCACTATTAGGCTATTTAGCGCCATGCAAAAGGTTATATCTTTCATTATTTAAAAGTGGTAAAAGATTACGTATCGACCAGCGATACGAAAACAAACAGTTGAAGGTAAAACGATAAAATGGTAACGGTGATAAATAAAGTTTCCCGATCAACGGGGAGTGCAAATGATGTATGACAACGAAAACAGATGAAAGGTAATTAAAATCTAGCGACGGCTGATAGTCAAATGGAGAACCTGATGCTATTTAAAATACGCTTGCTTTCAATATATTGCAATGCAAGGTCTATTGCTCTGATTTCGGCTGAAAATATTGACGTACCATTTGGCAAACGAACTTTTGTTGTGTGTTTTCCACTAACGAAGGCTGCAGCAGCCTTTTCCTCATCTTTTGATCCATCAGTATATATTCTTGTATAATTTTCAAATTGGGGGATTAGTTCACGGTAAGAGTTGTGGAAGATGGACGGGTTTGTCTCCGATTTTTTTTCCATCGTGTAACGTGAAATGTACCTTTGGTTGTTGAAATAACCAGGGAGGTGTTTCGGAGACGGTCGTTTTCAGAATTTTTGAAAGTTCAAATTTGGTACTGTCAAGGGATGGTGATATTCTAATGCCAAAGGTAGGTATGACGTTTGGTTTATTGTCATATAAGGTTTTATATTTGGGTTCAAAAACAGACGAAAAAGCAGGGTTCAGAGGGTTTGAGCTTAATTTGAGAGCATACTGTGCGGAAAGCATTTCTCTACGTTGTGATAAAGGTGGTTCGTTCACTTCAACGAGTAGGCTTTCACACGGGGATGTCTTAAATGTTCCCAGGGCAAGTTTTATTCCCTGATGATGAATTGGGTCTAGCATCTTCAAACAGGACTTCCTAGCTGAACCATAGACAACGGAACCATAGTCTAGTTTCGAGCGAATAAATGTTCTGTATAAACTGAGTATGACTTTCCTATCAGCACCCCAGTCAGTGTGCGCTATTACTTTAAGTAAATCTAGAGACTTCAAACATTTAGCTTTCAAGTTCTTCAGGTGTGGAATAAAGGTCAGTTTTCTGTGGAAGATAGTACCTAAGAATTTTGCTTCCTCAACAACTGGAATAGGTGTTCCATCCACCGTGAGTTTAGATCCATCATGATGTCTCCGTAACTGACAGAAATGCATACATACAGTTTTTGATTTCGAGAATTTGAAACCGTTAGTATTGGCCCAATTTTGAATCTTCTTGATATTTTGCTGTAATTGTCTTTCAATTGTGTGCATGTGCTTGGATCGGTAACATATTAAAAAGTCGTCAACATATAGGGAGCACCTGGACTCAGACACTTTGTGATGCTATTAATTTTTATGTTGAAAAGCATCACCGATAAAATACTGCCCTGGGGCACACCCATCTCTTGATCGTGCATATCAGAGAGGGTGGAGCCCACTCGTACCTTGAATTCCCTGTCTGAGAGGAAGTTTGATATGAACGAAGGCAGTCGGCCTTTTAGACCCAGATCGTGCAGGTCATTTAGTATTCCGTACTTCCACGTTGTGTCATAGGCCTTTTCCAGATCAAAGAAAACCGCTACTAAGTGTTCCTTCTTGATGAAAGCATCGCGAATAAATGTTTCCAGTCTAACCAGATGATCATTGGTACTACGACCATAACGAAAGCCACTTTGAAAAGGAGATATTAAATTGTTCGTTTCCAAATACCATATAAGCCGAGAATTGATCATTAGTTCCATTGTTTTGCAAACGCAGCTAGTTAATCATATAGGTCTATAGTTGGTAGGATCTGCGCTATCTTTGCCTGGTTTGGGAATTGGTATTACTGTTGCTGCTTTCCAAGTTTTTGGTACATTACCAGTAATCCATAAATCATTGAAGATTTCCAGAAGAACTGTTAAGGATGGTTCTGGAAGGTGTTTCAAAAACTGGTAATGTATATCGTTAGGCTCAGCGGATGTATCATGGGTCTTATTCAAAGTTTCCATAAGCTCCGACAATGAAAACAGTTGGTTATAACTGTCTGAGCTATTCGATATGAATTTCAACCCGTTTCTTTCTTTTTGAGCTTTTAATCTTCGGAAAGCTTCGGAATAATTAGACGATGAGGAATTTTTGGAGAAATAATCAGCAAGTACATTAGCTATTTCATGTTTGGTATTGAAATTGTTGTTATTTCGCTTCACATGTCCGAAGGAATTGTACTATCCCTTTCCATTTATTTTGCGGATCGTATCCCAAACTTTCTTTATTGAGGAACGAGAGTTTAAAGTTGAAATATATTTTTTCCATGATGCTCGTTTACTTTCTTTAATTGTGCGGCGAGCTTTGGCCCGAACAATACGGTACTGAGTTAAATTTTCGGGCGTTGGACGATTATTAAATTTTTTCAGTGCTTCTCGGCGTTGTCTAATGGCTTCTTTACATTCTTTAGTGAACCACGGTTTTGGGGTTCTTTTACAGTTCGGCGAGGACTTAGGAATGGATTCTTGTGCAATCTCAATTAAGACGGATGTAAATTGTCGAATAGGATCATTATCGTTTAGGACGGTATTCCTGTTAAGTCTAGCTGTACAAAGTGTTTCAAATTTGGCCCCGTCAGCTTTCTTTACATTCCACTGTGGAATCGTGTCATCAATTGTAACGTTTTTGTTCTTAAGAGAGATTGGAAAGTGATCACTGCTATGAAGGTCATCAGCGACCTTCCAATTATAATCCAAAAGTAGTGAATGAGAACAAATTATCAAGTCTATACATGTGTATGTACCCGTTCCTGGGTGCAAGTACGTCGGAGGCTTGGTATTAAATAGACACAAGTCGTGTTTAGTAATAAAATCTTCAACGTTTTTGCCCCTGTCGCTTATGTAATTTGATCCCCATAAAATGTTATGGGCATTAAAATCACCGAGTAAAACAAATGGCTCGAGAAGTTGTTGAACAAGCGTGTCAAACTCATTTGGTAATAAGTTGGTGTTTGGTGGTATGTAAATAGAATAAAATCTAATCACTCGATGTAGAGTGACGCTCACAGCAATGGCTTGCAAATTTGTATTTAAAGGGATGATTCTATGTGGGGCTCTATTGTTCACAGCAATAGAAACCCCTCCTCAGGCCCTGTCAACGTTCTGTAAGTAGGTGTTAAACAGGGAGTAGTTTTTAAGTGTGATGTTGTCCGTATCTTTTAAAAAGGTTTCCTGGAGGCATATTATTGCTGGATCATATTCGTTTAACAGCAGAAGAATATCATTGTAATTGGTTCTAAGTCCTCGACAGTTCCATTGTATGATGGTATTCTTCATTATATGATTAGAGTGGAGATTTTGGCGCTAGGTTAGACTTTTCGCGGAGAGAGTCTGTATGATTATTGCCCTGGAGGAAGTGCGGGGATGATTTTTGTGTTAGGTTTGGAGCTACTTCGAGGACACGGAGCAGTATCTTCTGTATCCATGCTCTCAATGTCCCCAAACCTGTTATAGAGTTTGATGGGGTCATCTGACCCTTTTTGCTGCCTATTTCCTTGAGATCTATTTTTATTCTTTGGTGACTTCGGTGGTGGGGTATTATTGAATGTTGTTTGGGTAGATGCCGTTGTTTTTTGTGCTTGGTAATGGGGGGGGGGGTTTAGAGTGAGGTGTTGACTCGAGTGGATCTGTCTGTGTTTGAGCGTCCTTCGTTGCTTTGTGATTGTTTTTAACTACAGAGGAGAAGGATGGGCCAGTAGGTGATGTTTTTGCCTGTACAAGCTTTCTGGCCTCTGGATAGGGAATGTTGGATGTGTATTTATCCCTCTGTATTTCCTTCTCCTGTTTCCAGGTATCACAATCCTTGGAATTGGCGTGGTGCTCATTTCCACAATTGACACAATGAGGAGTTGCTCTACACTCAGATTCCTGGTGAGAATGATCTCCGCATCGGCCACATATCTGGCCTTTTGAGCAACAATCTTCGTGATGGCCATATTTCTGACATTTATAGCATCGAAAGGGGTTAGGTATGTAAATCTCAACCTTTACTTGCAAAAAGCCAACCTTGACCACTCTGGGTACTGTTGGCTTGTTGAAGGTGAGTACGAATGTGTTGGTGTCCTGCAGATTGTTATTACGCTTAATTCTTATTCTGCGAACTGCAGTGACACCTTCGTTTTTCATCGCTTCGATGATATCTTTGTCGCTTACTCCGGCCAAGTCCCGACATGGAATCACGCCTTTGGACGAGTTGAGTATTGTGTGAGCGAATGAGGTCACCGGAATATCGAAAAATGTCTTCATTTTCCGGATATTCTCGGTCTGACCCCGTCGCTCACATTCAACAAGTAGGCAGCCCGATTTCAACTTCTTTACACTTTTGGTGTACCAATTATACCCGTAATTGTTTTTTCAATAACAAACGGAGACAGTGAGGCTAGCGGTTTTGAGTCGTCTGTAGATTGTATAACCATGAAGCGTGGAAATGATTCCACACCACATGGTTCGTCATCTGAGTCAGATCCAGTTTTGATACGTTTGAGTTGATTTTTTGGGAGAAATATCTATGTTGGTGTATTTAATATTCAGCACCCGTGCTCACCGCCCACCAAGGAGCCCAACAAGGGGACACTTTTCAAGTGTCACGGATACACAGATGTTATACTCAGTAGGTAAATTCACCTCCTGATTCATCCCGTAAGAGATACTCAGTCAATAAAAATACCTCCCGATTGACTCGTTGAGCCACCGCCTTCTAGGGAGTCTTCTAAGACGTGGGAAAGAGAAATTTAAAGGGATAGAATGTAGGTGCAATGGTGGTATCAAGCGATATACAAGGAGAAAGATAAAGAAAGAGTGCGAGTAAGTAAAGACCTCCTAGGGCTCGGCGTGACCAGCCGATTTGTCGAGAAGGGACGATCCCGACCACCCGTCTAGAAGAAGTAGAGGCCAAAGTAGTGTATTGCATCGGAAAGCCTCTGCTCAACTACCAAGATCCTTTCCTCCCCCGACACGGGTCGCAACCCACGGCAAACCGGTTGCCTCTACTTAGTCGCCTCTTACGACACGTAGCGAGGCACGGCAGGCCAATTCTACAACCCCGGACCCGCAGCGGGCTGAGACATTAATTAATTTTTTGTCAACTAATTGATCTGCAAGAAAGTCAGCATTAATATATGATGGTGGTTTGAAGATGTGCATTTTGTTTATGAACAACATGACGATCCAAATGCCTCAAATTAGCCCTTCAAGTCCACTCAATTAAATGCTTCTTTACAAAATATCGCCTGTTCCAATACAGTCTAACCTACCATGGATTTGAGCACACAAGCATCAAAAACTTCTAGACAACATCGATGTAGAGATGTCATTGAGCTCAATACCCGTCTAGACGATCCATTATGGTGTGGCTGATAGAAATATGTATGGAGTGCCTGTTGTAAATGAAATCAACGAGTATAATAATAATACCAGTTTTGGAGATGCGGTTGGTTTCAAATTGAATGGCATAACGAATCCTATATCAACTTCTGATAATCTTAATTGCAATCTAGGTAATCGAAGTCTTAGTTTATTCTTTTTACGTCCCCCCCCCCCCATTAGAATTCTTCAATAAGTGGGTGGTTATGGCCGCCTTTTACACCATTGGCTTCTATAGCATATTTGTGACTGACAATGGCCACTATAATTCTGTGGGGTTAATCGTGCCTTCTCTAATGACGGCCTTTGTACAGGAAAGAAAGGGATCTGGATTCATACTTGGAGTGATGGGTTGCTGAATAATGGTGCTTGAGCGACCACCACCGCAAGAGAGAGTCTCTTCTAACCATATCGCATGTAGCGCTTAGAGCATTCACAATCGCTTTATGACGTTGAAGATGAGGCTAAAAGTATCCCATACCTTTTCGGCAAGCGATGAATGGTCTGAGACCCAGATAGGGAAGAGACGAGACCGAGACATCGTTACTAACCAATTTCGAAGTGACATGAAATATTTTCCAGATATATTACATGGCTTAAGATCCTTATCAATTGTTGGAATTCCGCGTGATGAATGTTGGAATCCGTCCTATACCAATCTGTTTCAAAAGCAGCTAGTATCTGACTTACTATTGCCCTGATAAAAAATGAATCGATGTAGGAAGATTGAAGGTGAAATATAAATGACAGATGTTCATCCTCATCATCCACAGCTGAAGGATAACATTCAAAGAGACAGCATTCTAAAGTGCTCAATAGCAGCTTGAAAACTAAATTATGTGCTATATAGTAGAGTCAGAATTCTCAGGTATGTCCGGGTCTATGTCTCTTGTGTAGTGTCCATTTCCTCCTCGGAAGACCGACCATCCAGAGGCATTACATGCTAACGACCATACTGTATCTTCAGAACGTGTTATAAATGATTTGGATATAATTAAGAAAATTGCGGAAGGCGGGATTTACACCAAGAGGATTGCTTAAAATACATAACGACCACGTTCTCGTTGCCACTATTGGACATTCAAGTCTTGATGATGCATGCTTCCAAACTGTAATCATTGTTGCATGGCAAAGTCTCCGCAAGTATCGTTGTTTTATGCGTAGATGCGGTTGATGGGGGGAGCCTTGCTTTCTTATCAGGTGGAGAGAGTGGGAATCTTCGCATCCCAAAGCTATTAATTCAGTCTGAGTATCTATGCAGATGTCATAGGATTATGCAATTTACAGCTGGCTATTTGTTCTACTCTTAAGGCCTTTGGCACGCACTGTGGACCGTGTATGTTCAGATCAACTAGCGCGAGGTTTACAGGTCTTGGAAGACGACATGTTTCGCCATTATTCTTCCTTGCTTTTAAACGGCAGCATTTCGTGCGCGTGACTAAGATTTCATCAAATAGAGACCTGAAATGATAAGGACGACAACGTGCAAAGATAAATGGTATGCCAAAGTATCAGGAATTCGCAGACTATACTAAGGAAATAAAACGCCAACGGACCATCGAAGTAGATTTAAAATATGTTTACCTATCTGGTCACGAATGACAATACCGTAGTCGGCCACTGAACACGGAATAATAATAATAATAATAATAATAATAATAATAATAATAATAATAAAAATACATTAATTGGCACCTACGTTTGCCGTTGGTGCAGTAAATGTCAGAAAATTAATGTATGTTTGAAATTTTTAGATCCCTGTATCAGTTTATATTTATATTGTGTTGGACATTAAATCTTTTCATATTACTACTTAAATAATACTTTTCGTATTACCTTAACAATTGTGCATATTTCACATATTTGACAAACCAGGATCCCGACAATATGTTTATGCAGCATCATTGTTTCAAGTCGTTGCATGAGTATAACTATCATTACGTAGTAGTCCTTTTAATTGAATATCATGCTTGAGTTTGATTGGGCAACTTAGCTGCTTTCAAATAATGTGACTAATTGCACGTAAGGAGACTGGTTATCATATAGTAATCAAACCGCTACACAGACGTGTTATTAGCCTTGTCATTGCTAGCCAATATTCCTTTCACATCATGCATCAGATTAATTTAACTACATAATCATTCGCTTCCAAAAAACAGCAACGTAATCAATAAGCGAAAAATTCTTGAACGTTTGGACGACAGTGGAGAAGGATGGATCACCTAGTAATTTACCCAGTTTCCTAATTGACAGCTGACAAATAACTCGTGCTACATTTACAAAATCTACCCAATACATTCAAATCTGCTTCTTTCATAAGAATGTCATTTAGTAAGCAAATTACGTTGCAATACCGTCGTAAGTATGAGTTGATCAAAATTATAGTAAATTGCGCATTCTGCATTGGCAAGTAACCAAACAAAATTCATTCTTACCCTACAGTTGATTGATAACCATGGTTGTTTATTTGTGTATTGTATCGTTTGATTGTTTTTGTTTTTGTTTAAGTTGCTTTTTTAATGTGCAAGAGAGAGACAAGCAGAAATACTGATTTACCTAAAACATATGCATATCGAAACCATAGTGGAAGAGATGTCGTCTCATCGACAGTCTAATTACTTCTAAATGTATCTTAAATTTATCATTAAAATTAACAATTTATCTACTTTGCAATTGATTGCACACTTCTAAACTGAGCAAGTCGTGTCCTCTCCTGTCTTTTTGTTTCATGCAAAACTCAGTTATATGTGTTGCAAAACAGTAAATAAAAAGAAAATCATAAAATATATCTTATATGCGTTTATGCTGGAGTGTGTTTGTGTTATTTATGAGAGAGAGAGAGAAACAGAGAGAAAGAGAGATAGAGAGAGAGGGGAGTGGAGAATGGATTAGATTTGGTGTGCACATTAAAGAGATCGAGCGAGGGAGATAGAGAGAAACCATGTTCATCATAGAGTGTGTATGTAATTATGTGGGTGCGTGTATATAGTCCATCATTTCAAAGGAGAAAGGGAAGGGCGGGATAGAGAGAAATTTATTACAACTTGAACACCATAAGATTATCATCAATCAGCCTTTTCTAAGGTCACTGTTATTTGCATTACTGTCATTATCATTACTACATGAGCCTAAAGAGCCATAAATAGTGTCATTATCACTATTGTCATTATCATCATCATACTTATCGATATAATCTTAGCAGATATTAGTATGATGATCATAATTTTATCAGTATTAGCGTTATCATTATCACTGTTATGCATATCATTTGTATCAGTATGATTTATGACTAGGCTTAGTATATATTTTGATTACTACCTTTATAATGATTACGAGTCTCCCTCTGTCTTCTAATATTATTTGCCATTTTTTCTTTCTCACGATATGTGCATTTATCTTCGTATGCGTTGCATATAGATGCGTACTACCTATAGGAATCGAAGTTTGGGGCTTTATAGCTCAGGGTCGATTAAGTTTGATCTCGCGTTCTGCCACAGACAGTTTGGATAACAATTTACGTAGTAATTCTTAAGGCATATATTCGGGCAATGTATGTTTTACCTTTTCAGTCAGTATATATTCGACACATCTTCAGTTAATATTTCACTCACTCTCTTACGTATGATTTCCACTAGGCATTCCGTTCATGTCCAGCATATCATTTTGAATACTGCTCTGATACATTTGTATGTAACAAAAACGGAACTACTTCCGGAAGAAGTAAATGTAGAGAAAATGTAGTTCAAACCGTCCAGATAGTATAATGTTAAGTCGTATAGAGATAGGGATACCAATTGATCAAATTCGCATATTTTGTGTGCTTTCATCTTATTTTACTTTATGAAACTTTTATGTGGGGAAAAATGGAAGTCCATGTGACTAAATTACGAATTTAGGTAGGAAGGGCGTGATTCACATCGGTAAACTGTGTTTTATTCTATAATACTTCCACATAGCCTTTCCTAACGCAGATCATTTTCAATATTAAAGCACTTCTTTGATCTACACATGTATATAACATATATAGTGCTAGTTTTGCCAAAGCACTCTGGATGTTTTAGGTTCATGTATTACATGGTTTATGTGTGTAGTTCCAGTTGTTTTCTAGTATTATCACAAAGTCGGTACACTTTGCCTATAGTGTATGCAGTTTCATATGTTGCATATCATATGGTGCGAATATATCCGTTTTGTGATTCTGATTGGTCCAAAAAAACCGACGAAATTAGTGTACAGTATTATCTTTACTGATTGACTGCGATCGTACGCCCATTTTGTCTAACCCCAATTCCTTGAACATGTTGTTTTTAATGAAAACTGGCGACATTACTCTGATAACAAATCTTACAGCCTAGCATTGTTCGGTTTGAAGGAATTCATCTTGTTTAAATGATTTATGTACAGAATAATTGTAATTTGACCAAACAGTAGCATTAGGGTCTATGAGAACTGAATTAGTTGTCTGTACCCTACAGCATCAAACAAACAAACCCTAAATGAATATATTTAATATTCAATTGTTTTGTCGATTAAGCTCCATTTCCTCATCAACATATCAAATACTTGAAACTAAAACGATTTTTTGGTAAATTGACACACATGCTGTAAAACTTCTGATTATCTATTGAGTCTTAATGCTAACTTTGTAATAAAACATATACCTCTAAAACACGCTCAACAATACATATGTAATAATTGTGTTTGGTACGCATGTTCGTCAAAGTGATGATCGATGCATAAATTCAATCTTTAGCATATTTTAGATGACTTAAACATGTTTTGCATTTGTTTTACATATGAAACAATGTATAACATGCAATGAAAAGTTATGACAGTGTTATGCTTGTTTCGTACCGTAATCGTTTTATTAAGTTTTGATGAATATACAATATCTCATAAAGCATGAGGAAATAATTTTATTCGACAGTAATGGTATATATATATATATATATATATATATATATAATATATATATATATATATATATATATATATATATATATATATATATATATATATATACTGTATATATATCTTGCATCATTTATTAACTTTCCACGTATAAACACATACTTGGATGGATTTAGATTGCTAAATGGTTAGGACTCTAGGTCTTAAATTAAGTAACGGAAATAAAGTGAAACCAACAGTGTAAGCAAAAATCAACAAAAATGTTATCTCTCTAAGGTGCAGAATGGTAATATAAGAGACGCTTATTATATTGCTAATTAAATCCACATTATACTTAATGTATATCACAAACCCAAAATTTTGGAGTGTTTCGAATAGATTCCAAAAGTCTTCACTTTTTTGATGTACCACAATGATTCAATCAAGAATGTCTTTGAGTGAGTTTTCAATAATTCCAAAATAAACCAAAATAAAGCGTTAATCGTGTTATGTATGTTTCAGTTGTATGTATATTTCTGTATTTTTTAATTGACCTTAGTCAAAACTCAAGTTAGTGTTCAACGCGACCAGTAACATTTATGTTGCAAAAAATCAGAATGCATAGCAAACATTTACCTAAGATTATAAATTAAATATTCAGATTATTATTATTGAAAGTAAGCTTTTTTACTTCTGTCTGAATGTCGGATATTAGTGTTTCTCTTGGAAATTTCTAACTTGTTGACAACTTTGAATTGTATAGAGAGGAATCTCTCCTACGTCCAGCCTGTATTATTTTCAGTTCGATTTTTTAAATTAAATTTGTTTACCTGAAACATTATTCAATCCTGCCTTAACATCCGAAGCTGAATTAGACCAAATGTTGTGTTCCGTTTTTAATTTGGGTGGATTTATTAATATAAATTATTCCCATGGATTGCAAAATGCTCAGTAATACTTCTCGGACTAAGTCGTAAATTTGGAACTATAGTGAATTCAGACAAGTAAATTTTGGATCATATTATTGTGATAAATCAAAAGTCTATTAACACTTCGACACATTCAACGCCTTTGCTCCATTATCACTTTAGAGACTATAAGCATATCAACATATTTAATATCATAATTTATTTGAAGCATCTCTGGATTTCAATTGGAAAGTCATACGTTTGGATTTCTAATAGAACTTTTAGGACTAACAAATGTCATGGATTTAGAACATATTAAGCTATGCCAATATAACGATGATGATATATGTCATCATTAAACCGTAATATTTACAATTATTGCAGTGCTGAAATGTGGCTATAATTTATGACATTACGTAACATCGTTTTATTCGAATGTTCTACTTGAAGTTGAATGTACAATATAAAATGAAAGAGTAATTACACACA
>JAECUM010008993.1:0-20140 GCA_016617855.1 Megalonaias nervosa
CTCTAGCAGCAGTGACGTCGGAATCGGATCCAGTTCACATGACTTTGGTGCACCCTTCATCACGATTGTACGTACTAAATCCATAGAGACAGGTTCAAATGCTGCTAACGGTTGCCGCTGAAATTCTGTACCGCAACTGTATGGTGACGACGAGTCAACTGAAATTGTGTTGTCAAGTTTATCTCTGATGGTTTGTACTAAATCCTGGAGCGGAATAATACCAGCAGGGATCTAATCCATAATTTTCATGACTAACTCGACGAAAACTTTCAAAAACATCTGCTAGTAGTAATACATCTGTTTTTAAATATATATCTTGATAGTCATTAAATGTTTTGCAACTAAATTTATTCCAAATATCTTGTGCATATCATATGTAATATTTCATTTTTTAGCTGCGAGTAAAATTTGTGTTTGCCGGGCAGAGAAGTTTCATCAAATCTGCTCCAGTTGTCGAGATGCTCATACGGAAAGACACCTTTTTTGTCAGATCGACATAGTTTTCACCAAAGCAAAATTTTAGATTAGTGAAACTACTACAACCTTTCACAAGCTCATCTAGCGGAACTGCCATAAATTGCAGACTGTCAATGAAACGTAATATGATGAGCGTAACTGACATGTACTTTTCAAAATTGTTTGGAATACATTTTATTGTATTATTTAATTTCAGTTTAGATTTAATTTTTTCAGTGCCAAATGCCTCTACAATGATATGACTATCGTAACCATGAAAGTTATGTAAAACTACAGGAATCAAATCTGGCGCATGAAATTTAAAATTGCAATTGTTATGAGCTGCCCCGCGATACTGACCTGTCAGATGACAGTGATCGCGCACTTTATCATCGCCTAACAACGTCTCGCAGATATGACAATTAACTGCATTATCAAAACCAAGTTGTGGTTTGGATGTTATTGTCATTGGAGCTGTTTTGAATAATTTGTTGAAAATTTTATTAACTTCATTTATTAAATTTTTTAGTGACCACACGGCCGGACTTTCAGATTCGCCATTTTTACATCTGTATAACTTTACTGGACTTGAAAAACTGTCATTAGTACAACAAACTATTTAATAAGCTGCTCAGCAAGGAACATGTTGTATTTTTCTTGTACTCGATTTACTCGGGTTATTTTCTGCGCCGGCCACAGTAGGCACTCAAAATCAGCATAAATGACAAAAAGAATACTTAGCTTATGACTATAATTTTTAAATTTTAACACTTTTTCTTTTTCTGTTGGCATGGTTATTCTTTGAACGTTGACACAGTATTTGAGATGCTCTTGCAGTTTATCATCTTTAAAAAAACTTTGTAAACATCTGTAACAGAAATATTTCTTATTTTTATTTTTATTATATTGTCTGCCAACTAGACCGTTAAAGTTTTTGATACAACAATAATGTCCTTTATAATATAATAAATTTATTGTCTTTTGTGTAGCAGTCGCTGAAATATATCTTGGGTAAAGATTTTCTTTTTCATCTAGTCCGAAAACATTTACTGAAATATTGTTTTGTTTTTCAAACTTTGGTATTTGATTTTCTCCCACTGGAAAAGTTATTCCAAAAAAATTTAGCTCATCTTTGTGCGGCAAATATTTTTCAAGTCTATCACCGTGATCAGTCTGAGGATGTCTAGCAGATAAAAATGCCCAACTAAAACATTCGTTGTCGCTGTTTTTGACGTTTATACAGCATTTTTTGTTTTTAATTTTTTGAGGGAGATCAACGTAAGAACTACCGCGAAGTACGTTATATTTCATTGTGTGAAATCAAACTTCTTTTATCATTTCAATTTCCAACCTGATCCTGATGCGGTAAATTCCTCCAATTTGTTATTTATTTCTTGGTGTATTTCATCAGCAACCGAGGAAATGTTTGTTCCAGCCAATATTTATCGTGATTTAGCCCTTAGATACGGTTCGGAAATTTCACTGTCGAAATTTGTATTTTCAAAAATTATATCAATTATATCTTTTTGAAGCTCGTGTAACTTTGATAAAATAACGTGATACTGCACTATTAGTTTAATACTTTTATGAGCTGCAAGTTCTTGCGCTACAATCGGTTGCTAAAGATGAAATAAATTTGTGGAGTTAAAATTTGCTAAAACATTTTGATTATCAAATTTGTAACTGTTATCATAACCAGAAAATGCGGTAGCAATTTTTTCTGCTTTGATAAGGCTCTTTTTGGCGATATCTCTCAATTTTAACATTATATAATATTTTTATATTTAATTGATTTTTTAATGTATTTTTCAATTAGAGACATAAAAAATGCTATATAATATGCTGTCAGAAATTCTGAGATACATTCAGTTGACAGCAGAAGAACAGGAAGAATATAATGTACACCCCACTTACAACTTATATGCTGGAAATGCACTTGGTTCGGTTATTTGCGTAAAACACCAAAAACCTTTCGGTGAAGCAACGCCAGCTGGAATGATAATAAGTGTTGAAGGTGATAATGCGGAACGTGTTGAAATGTTTAGAAAAGATTTTATTTATACTTTGTTCTGCGGAGACATTTTAGAAGGACAACGAGTTTGCAGAGTAAACGGCGCAATCACTGATGATAATATTGAAAATTAAATCATTACAAGTTGAGTTTCAACAGCATCCCGTGTTTGATCTGTATGAGGCCTCTGAGAAAGGAATTATACAAAATAGAAAAACAACAAAAAAAAAGTGTTAGGAAATTTAAGAAAAGATGGTTATATTGATGTCTTGGTTCGTGGAACTAAAGCAGATTTTGTTCATTATTATAGTCACCCTTTTTTTATGAAACATTTAACGGCGCAATTTTAAATAATCTGGTTATTGATCATATAAATGGCATTAAATCCGACAATAGCATTGCAAATTAGACTTAGTTACATACAAAGAAAATAGTAGACGTGGATCAGGTGATGCTAATAATTGTAAATATCACAAAAGGCCAATTATCTCAATAAATCTAGAAACTGGAGAAGAAATGAAATGTAAATCAATAACAACTGCTTGGAAAAATCATAAAATTAATTCACGGCGAGTAAAAGATGTAGCTGATAATGTACAAAAATCAGCAATTTCAACGTCGACATTTGACAGGTTTATTCTTAAATATGATGATTAATGATGTTTCTTCGCTTTGTCTTTGTGAGACAGCTGTGGGCAAACATCAGAATATCATCTCGATTAACTTTTAGTGTTATAAATGCACTATTATCAAGTTTATTTTTTCTGCTGCTGTTAGGAGAATTTATCAGAATCACCTTGCATCACAATAACGTCAACAGAATAAGCACTATATCCCGACAGACATTTTCGAACTGCTTCAGCTAATTCTCTGTAATTTAATATATTAACTTTGTGATGATATTTTACATCAGGAAATTTTGTTTCTGTTGCCATCTTATTATTATAAATTAGATGAATATGTATATATAATTTATATGGACTAAATGAAACGGCTTTCTGATACATATGCTAACTATACATTCGCCAACAACAAAGTCTTTGACGACAATTTTACGGGAGATTTTATCCCTAACGTAATCTCAGACAAGTCAGCTAGTTATAATGAAATGATATTTTGTACAACAATGACGATGATGATGAAGTTGTTGATGTTGTTGACCAAAAAATTATAGTAGACCGACAACTGGACGACATAATGTTAAGTATCATATCGCTATAATAAAATTTACTTTTACAAATATTTTGGCAACTTATAAAACCTTTTCTCAACATACAAATAACTGGCCAGCAAAGAATCATAAAATATGATTTTATTTTTGTTAAAATATTCAATTTGATGTCAGTTGATAATGCAAGAAAATTACATTTAATTTTTTTGTGTCGGCCGGTCAGATGTAAATCTGTACTTAAGAAGTACGAACAAATTTATAATAACATTATTTTATAGACTTAGTTGGTACCCAGCTGTTAAATTTATTGCTATATCCGCGCCATTTAACTAAACTTTTGTTACCGCTTTTCCTAATAACTTTTTCAATAACGAATATATCTTGTTCTGTTTTCTGAAGTTCTTGTTCATAAAAACTAGCAGTTATATGTTCACCTAATAAATCTTTTAGTGCATAAGTCACTGGCATTGTCAGCAAAACGTTATCAACAACAAATACTTCTTCACTCCAGTTTGGAATAAATCCTTTTTCAAATTTTTTTTTTCTTTTTGTCAGAGAAATTCTAACTTATCAACAACTTTAAACTTATGTCTGCGGTACATGTTTTCGTTTGCTAATATCGGATTTTTAATTGCATCGTTTGGTGACATTTTTATTGATCTGTGCTTCGTGTTATTATATTTATCAACAATTTGCTGTAGATTGTCAATATATTTATTTGTATTTTTAGCTGTCAAATATTTGTGGATTTTTTCGTTTAGCGTGCGATGAAATCGGTCGACGACAACGCTCTTACTTTCATTTCCTGTAACATAGTTTTTGATGTTATTTTGTTCCAAAAACTGCTCAAAAGTGTTATTAAAAAACTCTGCTCCGTGAACGGTCCAGATTCTGTTTGGTTTTCTTTCTGTACTTGTTATTATTTGTTTTAACGCATCAGCTATCGATGTTCCTGTCTTATCTGAAACAGGTACACTAAACGAGTATTTGCTAAAACATCTACAACATTAAAAAGATATCTTTTTTTATTGTTAAACTGGGCAAGGTTTGACACATCAACTAAATCTATCGCCTTTTTTTAGGTTTGTGTAGCTCTGATGCAAGATCATCATACAATTTTTTTTTTACCGAGACTAAGTTTATATTTTGCTCCAATAATCCCTGCACCAGCTTTTGGTCAATACGCTCTCGCATATTTACAGGTTTCATATCACGAAGTTCGTCTAGCATTACTTTATCGCAGCCGTGCTTATCTTGTTCGCTACCAGGACGTTCAACGTCTCGGTAGCAGATATCATGACGCATTGCTATTGCATCAACTTGATTGTAAGGCTCTTGTCCTGGTAATGGATTATCGTTTTCATCTAGTTGCTTATCTAGTGAATTGTATGGTCCAGTATATTTATGGCCTGGTAATGTCCAGCCTCCTCCTTTTTTCGACAATTTGCCAATTAATTTATGCGTATCTATACCTGTTCCAATTATTTCTCTGTTGTGGCATTGTTGACAGTATGTAACAATTTTATTTTGATGCAGACAGAGATCTCTATCACAATCGCACTCGTATATCATTATTTATTTTATAATTGACATTTTTTTCAGATTTATAATAATATTTTTCAGATTTATAGTAATACTTTTTCAGATTTATAAAAAAAAAAAATTTCTTATAAATATTTTTTTTTCTTCATTCGTCTACTAAAATAACCTTGTCAGGACTTCCAGCTCCTGTCGTTGGAGATTTCTTTAGAAACATACTTTTTCTGTTTCCACAGATTGCACAAACACTTTTCAGCATTATTCGATTATTCTCTTGTTTTTTCTGTTGATTCATCTTTATTTGCTGCTTTAGTTTTCCATTTGAGACAGTATGTTGACATTATATCAACGAGTTTATACAAAATTAATTGCAATCTCATCATTAGTGTGAGAAGGATGCTTGTCAAACTGTAAAATAAATTTTAAAAAATTAAATTTAGGTTGAGACATTTGTTTCATGAACATTATACAATAATAGCGGTTGTCCCAATTGGTTGTAGTTGATTAGACGAGTAATTTATATTTTTAAACTTTTTGCAAATATATTTTTTTATGAGATCACTCGGAGGCAGGCCGAACGAGTCAAAATAATTATTATCGTAAATAGCAACCCAGTGAGTGCCGGACCCATGATTAAAGTCTTATATATTGACTACAAACGAACCACCCACTGGTACATTATCTAATTCGTCTTTAGAATATCCTCCACAAAATCCGACAATGTCATCCAATTTTTCGAGTATATCGAAATTACTCAACGGCATCTGGTCCCTGGTAGAGTCATTCCACGTCCTATCCCTAACATATTCGGAATTAGATTTCCTGCTAACCCTGCTAAAAGTGGAGCGAAAGGAATAATTCCTCCTTGTTTTGTTGCCCTCGACGACTTTGTCGTCCGTGCTCGAGAACGCTCTGTTTTCCTCTTTTTTTGGTTGTTGACAATTTTTTAGCTGGCATTTTATTTTTTATTGTTACATAAAACTGTCGTGCGGTGATGAAGTCACTGACGATAGATTTGTTTGATACCATCTCCCGATATCGCTTTTTTAGTTGCCCCTGATACTGCCCCAGACGCGGCTGCTAGCCCCAATGTTACTAGCACTGGCAAAAGTTTTGGAATTGCACTAGCTATTACAGAAAATGCTGGTCCGAGAAATCCGCCGTCGACCGCCATAGCTGTTATCTGTGCAGTGAATAATTTAAGCACAAACGGTTTTCCCCGATCGAGTTTATTGATTTGCTGTCGCGTTAACATTACTTTTACTGCGGTTGTAGAGATTGAAGCCTCTGGGGATATCATTAAAGAAACAGAATTACGTTTGTCAGTCGCTGCTGATAACTTTTTAATTTGACCTGGCGTTAGGTATATTTCTCTGGTTGTGTATTCCGTTTTCATTGTTTATACTTGTTCGTCACACAAATTATACTTGTACAGTCATTTTTCCCTTGGTTGCATCAATTGTTAAAGATCTATCACTGACAACTAGCGCGTACACGTTATATTGTTCAGGTGGCATCACGCAAAGTGTCCAAGTGACTTCAATATCAGCAATCGACCTGATAGCTTGTTCGGAGTGTTTGAAACGTCAAAATAGAAGATAGGATATAATGATCGAAATTCTTCTACTGATATCTAAGACCCACTTTCAGCGTTCTGATAGTTTTGCATCTCCTCCATAAGGTACATATACGGCCGAGATATGTTTTTAGTGACGTCATCAGCAAAATTACATTCGATTGCACGCTCGGGATATTGTCTAGAGTTTATCCTAACAAAAATTGGTCTGACATCTGGGTTATCAAATACGTAGGTGTTCATTTCTTGATTTTTACGACGTGCCTGTCGTTGAAATGCAACAAACAAATGTCGAGGTAATTGTTCGCTTGACGTAGCTGTAACACGCCATGTATAATCAGTTGCATTAGGAATTGCTGTTTGATAAATTCTGTTTTGTTGAAAATATATCTTTTTTGTGTAAGCGGTCAATAGTGATTCGATTTCCATCGTTTAACCCACCGACGAAACAACTCGTGGCATCCACAGCGCCAATCTTGTAATAGCAAACTGTCCTTCAGCCACCCCATCAGCGTGCGTTATACAATCGTTTTGATCTGCTCGATCTAAAATAAGCGTGTGCTTTAGTCCTCGAAAAACTTTGTTGTAATCACGCAAAATCCAAAGATTGTGCTTAACGGAAGCATCGTTGTTATTTGGCGAGATTCTGCGGCAAATATTGATCGTTTGGCATATCCCTCATTATAAGCTGATCGTCGTGCATTTTGAAATGCGCTTCTTATTGCAGCTGCTACTATAGTATCACCAGCTGCATCTGCGGTTAACGCTGCAACAGTATGTTGTGCAGCTGCATTTGCTCCAGCTGGTGTTAGAATAAGTCTATTTCCAGCATCAGCATCAGCCAGCTCTCCAGTTTTAAATTCGCTTAAAACAGCTCTCCCAGATCCAGTAGTTTTAAACCACATCATGTTTGTGGTCACAGATCTCGAGTAATCATCACTGAACGAGACGATATTTAGTATTGTACTCGCTATAGGCAAGTGCATTGAAATATCTTCCACAGTTTGATTAGCCAGTTGATACCGTGCGCTCTTAAACAAACTTCAGCCGTTATTGACAAGTGTAATTTCTGCGCCAGCTGCAATATCACCGCCTATCACAGTTACCAACTGACCACGAACTTTTAACACTGCCTTGTGCGGCAATAGAAACACGTCCTCATCTCTCGTGTTAAAAGTTCTAAAACCAGCTTTATTTGGTTCGTTCGAAATCTCTTCGAGGTACTCAATATACTCAAGTTCTGTCACTATGTTGTCGGTATCATGTTCTTCGGCAAGATCGAGATAATTTTTGACTGATATTATTTATTTTATTCCACACAAAACTGCAACGACTAAAATGCAGCAGGCATTAATCTTGTTTTCTTTACAAGTTTACGTATTACATCTTCGCCTTTTGGTGATAATAATTTTTTTGTGGTAGCTATCATAGCTCGTTTTGTTTCCGCTGTTGGTGCAATATCTGATACTGCTCGTTTTATATCTATGTTTGACGGCACGCCCCTTTGCGGTGCGCCTTTAACTTTATCAGCAACTTTTTTACCCACCGCAGTTGCAGCGGCAGATGCAAAAGCTTTACCTGCGTCAAGAGCAATTGGAAGCAATTCCTGGTATATTTTGAGCTAGTTTTGTAAATATATTTCCAAAAAATCCACCTACAATTTTTCTTCTATAAACTTTTTTTGTCTCATCGCTGTTATTAAATTAGGTTTACAAAATCTACGCCGACAACTACGTTGTTGCTCGTAGGTGCAAGTAATATGTGACAATTTCGTTGTTAAGGTCTATTTGTCTACCCGATTGATCTGTTAGTTGCATTGTTATACTCTTTATTTGATTTTCAGGAGTAATTGGATAATATATTATTTGTCGAAGAGTAATTTGCATTAGTGACCCTGGTGGGACATCGGGTGAGAAACTGTAAATAGTTTGACCCTGGCTACCCCTAGCTGAGTAAGACCTTGATGCGATAAAACAATTAATCAATATTGTATTTACGTCAGTTATATTTACTGGCAGATCACCGTCATATGTTATAGTTTGTTCTGTGGTTGATCCGTATTGTTTGCGAGCAAATCCTATCAATGGCCCAATACTAGTCGCTGGTGAAAAATCAATTATCATATTATTTTTTAATGTAATTCTAGCTCGTAGCGTATTATAGTTTGGAACCAACTCAAAATTACCCGCAACACCAAAGGTGCCGATCAGTTCTTTTATCGTTTTATTAATATCGGTCACATTATACGCTCCCTGTGGTATTTTTTTTTACTGATTCCCATGCCCCAGAATTAAATGTAAAGCCATCGTTAACGCCTTTTTTTTACATTTGCCATCGAGTGCCATACCGTAGCGGAAATTAATCCGATTTCGTACTGTTTGTTCGAATCTAGTATTATTGGCGGATTATAATAGACAGAAACGTTTGCACGGTCACTCGTTGTTTGTGATGAATCAAGTAACAATGTTGTTGACACTATATAAGATCGTTATGTAAAATTTAATACTCAGACGATGTTAGTAATCCGCTCGATCAAAGATGATCTAGTACATCAATAATTTCGTTGTCGATATCAGTGCTTTCATTACCTGCTTCTTGATGATATCCATAGCAATAGCCTGTCAACTATTTCTGCGTTTGATGTGAAAATATTAACGCCTGATCCGGTGGTTTCTTTTTCCTATGGTAATCTTTTATCTCGTTCGCTTTTATACTTATCAAACAGTCTTTTGAAGGGCCATGATTTATTATAACCTCCTGGTTTATTTCGATATTGTATTGCTGTTTTAAGCAAAACATCAGCAATAAATTCCTTCTCTTATAATATCAGCTGCTTTTAAAAAATCTTTCTTATTTGTCAATTTTTTTATCTCGTCGTCAGCGTTTAACCCAGCTTTGATAATATTTTGCAATTTTTCTCTCAGATCATTATATTTTTCTTCTGGCCATTTTCAAATATCGCCAATGTCTTTGATATCATATTTAACAATAAAATCATTATATTCTTTATCTATTATTTTACTCCGTACATTTTTTCTATAAAATCTTATCTGATTTTCAATAGGCATTATTCCTATGGTAGCTTCAGTTATTCTCTTTTGTTCCTCAGCTAATTCCTTAGTTTGCTCTGACACATCTTCTATTAACCTCTTTAACTCAGCTGGATTAACCGTCAATCTCGTTATCGCATGTTGAAGCATAAAAGGATTGTTCATTAATCTGTCAAATTCAGCCTGTCGTTCAAAGGAATCAGCAATATTTCTTACAAGTTCCTCTACAATTTTTGTTAGTTTCCTCTTTTGATTTTTCTCCGAGTAAACCTAACAAGCCTTTTTCTTGTATTTTCTTTATTTCTTCTGGAGATATTGTTGACACTTCTGGTTGCTTGCCAATTAACGTTTCAGTAACAGGTTTAAGGAAACTAGCGGCTGCCTCTTCTGCTTGAACTTGTCCTCGGCGAGCTTCTTCCACTTTTTTCTTTAATTCGATTCTTTTTTGATGCCCGTCCATTGTTTATTTTCTATACGCGCTATAAAATTTGTCTAGAGAAATGTGTCAATACAACAACGAAACATCTTAGCTGGATCACGTGCGAGTTTATCAAATAAGAAAAAATTGTATTTGTCTTTGGTCCCTTGATGATATAATTAAATAAATTTATCTTTTGTTACGTCACTGCATTGCTCGTTTGCAATATTTCTTACATCAACATCATCTAGTCCGGGAAATAGTATAAAACCTTGAACAAGGTAGACATAATTACATCTTTTATTGCGCGACAGTGAAAATTACGATTTAATCTTGTTGATCTCTTCGTTGTTTAGCGGAATATCGTCAAACACAACTATGTTATGTTCAGACGAATCAAGTTCATTTACTGGAATTAATTCCTCTGCGTGCCTGATCATAAAAACGTCGTAACCAGCGTTAAGCTCATCGCAAAGTTTATCGTTGTACTCGCTCAATAATTCAAAAATGTCTTGTTGCGGATTAATTGTGTAGATATATACCCTATCGTAGTTGAAGTTGTCGTTGAGCAAAAGATTTAATAATAGATCTGTTTCACCAGACCCTGTACGACCAACGATGAGATAGTGGCAATCTGGAAGTTCATTTTTATGTTTATGTTGCACCAGCCTGTCAGTATCAATATTTAATATCGACATATTATAAATTAAGTTGACATAAAATTGTCAGACAACAAATAAATAATGAGCTATTATACAAATTTTGGAACAACATTAGGAGATTCGTCAATTGCAAGTACAATAACAAACGGCAGCATTGATTTATCAAGCTACTTAAAAAAAAAAAATGGCGATACAATGACAGGAAACCTGTCTATGTCAAATCAACGAGTACTTGGTTTAGAAACCGCGTATCCACCAATAAATGTCGCTAATGCACAAGCTGTTAGTTATGCACAACTTAAATCCGTCGACAATAATAAACTATTATTGACAGGAGGAACTTTAAGCGGTAACTTAGATATGTCAGGAAAAAAATTATAAATTTGGAGACCTCATATCCACCAGCAAACTTAAATCAACCCAAGCGGTAAGTTATTTGCAGTTGAATTATGTGGATAATAACAAACTTGATAAAACCGGTGGAACAGTTGCAGGTAATATTAACATATCGAGTAAAATAATTATTGGGTTGGAAACTGTGTATCCGCCAGCATATGTTGATAATACACAAGCGGTAAGTTATGAGCAACTAAAATCAGTTGACGATAATAAACTTAACAAAGCCGGCGACACAATGACAGGTAACCTGATGATGAGCAATAACTGAAAAATAACTGGATTACCAACAACCTCACCACCAGCTAATGATACTGATGCTATTAGTTATGCTCAGTTAAAAGAGCACTGACCCCGTATTTGAGGAAATCCGGCTGGACAATGACAGGTTACATAAACATGAGAAACAACAAGATAACTACGACATATGTTCCAGTGAATCTGGTGGTTTAAAACGAACCAAAAGCAATGTTGGGTATATTCCAACACTTTTTATAGAAACTGACAATCGAGTTGGGTTCGAGGGAAGCCCATCCTCGTATTATCCTGAAAATTATCCTCGTTACGCTTTCTCTGATAGACAGGAATGGACGACAAACGGGGAAGTTGAAAATTTTTGGATCAAAATTAAATGTCCCACTGCAGTTGCTATTTGGCAATTTCATTTGCGACGGTCGATTAAACCCTAGTGTTGGTTGAATATATAATTGGCGGTTTGAAGGATCAAACAATGATATTAATTTGACAACATTGTATAGTACAGCAAATACGTATATTACAACAACACAATATTTTACAATCTCGACAGAAAAAACTGTTAGCAAATACTTGTACTTTCTACTTTATGATGACGCTGCTGAACATCCGTTTCCAGGACTGACAGCATTTCAAATATACACACTCGATGATCAGTTTTAATCTAATGCTATAAAATAATGTCACCACAAATGCCAGGGCAATTGTTTACAGACATTGCGGAAGAATTTTATAATAATATTTTTAACCCTAAAATAAATGTTGGGGACAATTCACTAGCGGCACTTATAATAAATACCAGAAAAAAATTTTCAATTCCGATCATAAACTCTCCATTGTCAGAAGAAGAAAAAAAATTTGTTCGTGTTATGCATAAGCGAGGACCACAACTGAAAGAAGCAATAGAAAATTCTAATGCGTTAGAAAGATACTGTCATCCTGATGATTGCATTGAAGAATATGAACAAGCTAGAATCCTGCTAAAAAAAATATTGCTCGAGCTTGATTTTGGAAATTTAGATTTGATAATAAAATCGAACCTAATAAAAGAACGAGCTTGCAGTGAAAGAGTAGATGTAAAAGAACAAGTAAACGCTAGCCATGATGATCTCGACAAACTAGCGGAATCTAGGATAATAGGAATAAGAAGGAACAAGAAGTTATACAATAGTTTTTTTAAAACGAAACATTTTTAGGTATCTTGGTATGTACTACCACGACAAAGAAACCCTAATTAAAATCGTTACTATGACACCAGACACGGAGTTAATTACAGAAGCGTACTTGAACGCAATTATACCAATGACACGTAAAAAAGACCCAGAATTTGATCCGATTATTGTTGACAGATCTCTAAAGATAATCAAAAATTTTGACGATGAAATTAGTGATCTTAGTGATATTGAGCGAGCAAAGTTTTTTTATGAAGTCGATCAAACAAGGTTGGTAGCAAAGTCTGATTCTTATTACGACATTGGTGAAGCAGACAATATTCCATTTCCATCAATCCAGCACTCTAGATAATTGTCATTACGAAATTATTACAATTAAATCGAGAAAATATTCACGCAACCATATGAAAAATTATTGCATAAAGTAGCTTCTGCTATTGGTCTGCTCACAATTGAACTAGATAAGCTTAAAAAATTAATGCTAGCAAATTTCGTGGTCGCATATGCAATTATCAGACAACATCTTGTTCTCAAAAATTTCACGTTAGATCAGTTGAGTTTAGTATTAGGGTATATTGATGAAACAGAAAAAGATTACATTAATTTGGTGAATAAAACAGATTTGTGTGAGCGTGAAGTAGAAGACATTTTTGATTCATATGCTTGGTTAAAGAAAAATGAGGTACTAACAGATAAACGTTATGATGATACTTCGTCAGATGTTTATGACAAATAGAATTTTTATAGCTGATCCTAATAATAATAAATTTCGTGAGTTTCTTGATTCAATTGTTGGCATCAGAACTTTTGTCTTTGTATAAAAAAAAAATTGTATAATAAAAAAACAGATCGTCGATTTCAATCATATTTCAGAAGATATTCCAAAACAAGATGTTGACGCACTAATGCAATATTATAAATTTTATCATAAAAAACTTTGGTGTGTAAAACAATGTTATAAGTATTACAGCAGAATACTTCGAGTAATATCATATTTGCCATTGCTAATGACCAGCTCTGGCATAATTTCAAGTGGTGCAACATTAAATTCGTTTTTGTCAATAATACCTGGTGTTGGTGTCTCTCTTTCAACAGCGTGTAAAAAGATTGAGCACAGACTTGAAACAAAAATAAATGCTTGTAAGATAGCAATTATCACTTTAAAAAATTACTTGATCAGATACAATCTTATTTGCGAGGCGTAAAATATGATATGGATGATTTAATACGCGATTATTGGCAGTATGTTAACGGATATCCTACCAATGATAGTAAGCAGATATGTTAAAAATTATCGTAAAATATGGTTATGTTAAATTTATTTGCATTTTGAAGGGATATAACTCTGTCTTCGAGCTAAGTGTAACTAAGCAGTTGCCTCCCTTGTTATTGCGTAAAAATATATCACACGTTCTGACCTACTAGACCTAGAGGTCCCCGTCTGAGAGAGAAACTTTGAGCTAGAGAAAGGCTGGTGATAAAGTTGTCATCATAGAAACGTTTTGGAGGCGGAAGGGGGTGGTGGTAAAGAAAATGTCAGCGTAGAAGCGTTTTGGAGGGGTCTCCGGTCTAGAATCATCATTTTCTTTTACTGCTATATAGTTACATATTTATTACTCAAACAATAATAGAATGCACAAGCAGTAAAGTAAAAGCAGTTGATAAAACCATGACGTCATAACTGGCTAGTGTTACAGCGTGTTTTCATAACATAAAGTTTTACTATTGAGGTTAAAGTTTTTAAGTGGACTTTTAACGTATTTACAGCGGTTTTCAGCAAAACATTTGCCAGTGAGATGTTTACCTAAAAAAACGTAGGAGAAATAATGGTGAAAATTTTTTGTCGTTGTTGTTGGTAGGTAATCCTAAACTTTAATACCCGAATTCTTGTTGAGAAGCATTTCTTCAAAATGCATCAGGATAACCAAAATGGAAGGTCATAAGGCGTTGGTTATTTAAATATATGTTTTGTTTGTTTAATTTGCGTGTTTGTTTGTCTTTTTGGTTTTTTTTTTTTTTGGTTTACATAGTTTTGTGCTGTTATTATCTGCCTTTCACAGAATTGAAATGTTACTTGTCACGGTCATTCAGGAAGTTAAATGCATATCGAGATTTTCATATGCTTTTCAGAATTATCTAAATGTTGTTCACTAAAACCCTTTTACTAATAGCGATAGTTTAAAGATACGGACAATATTTTATAACCAGTATGTTAATAATAATAATAATAATAATGATAATAATAATAATAATAATAATAATAATAATAATAATAATAATAATAATGATAATAATAATGATAATAATAATGTCAGTAAAAGCAATTGCTTCCTGATTTTAAATTGTTAGAATCACAAGCGTCAGTGCGTAATAAATAAGAGATGAATTGAAATTTAAAAAAAACTAGCACAATCCCCTTTGAAAAAAAAATGTCATTGGATTACAATGAAATCTTTCCCTCTTTTAGATTTCGAATGTTTTACATAATATCCTCATAATGCCGATTTGGCTGAGTAGAGTTTACTGTCCACTACTGTGCCTAAAATTCTTAGTCTTTACTGAGAATTACGTTGTGCGGTAACTTTAAGTTCAAATGGAACCCAACTTAAAGGAAGACTCTAAGGAAATGAACTACAAAGCAAAACTAAACCTCCAAAGCAAAACTAAACCCATGACGACAGAGAAAGACCAACTCTGCAGTCCAAAAATTGAAAGAAAAAAAAATATATTTAACTGCTCTAAAAATTAAGAAAAGACGTTCACATGTCACTTACCTCTTTCTTCAGTGCGAATACGGTATTATCTCTGGTTGTTGCGTCACCAAAGCCAAACGCTGGTATTTTCCCGTCATCGTCAAACTTCTCGAGTGTTTCACCAAGAATACATATCGTCTGGATAATAAAATTAAGAGCAACTCTTCATTTTGTAACTAATAAGGTGTTTATGCAAAAACGTTTTTCTGCGGAGAGTTACAATACGTCCAAATGTCTTCGAGATACATATACTTAAATGTCGCCAAAAATTCAATCACCTTTGCATGTAATTTGTTGCTATCATTCTCAGGACTGCTTGCTGATAGGAGCAAAACAAATAACATTAGATACAAATAGTAAATGACAAAAACATCACTGCACACAATGAACAGAAAGAAAGAGTAAATTATATAAATATTTTAACCCCTTCCATTGAGGTTTGGATTATTCAGAAAATTGTGATCGACATGGAAGAACGCATCACTGGATAAAATGAGTAATTTACAACGGGTTAGACACTAGCTCTTCTCGCCATCCCACTATTAGCAGATAACAATCTCAGACATACACACGTCTAGTACAAAGACGTCTGCACCTTGTATCACATGCTTGTAAATATGGTAGCTAAATTGTATTCTATGGTTAAGGCTGCAGACTGAATGTGAAAGATTCTCTAATATTGTAAAATTATTGAAATATCAATGTTCGTGGTCGCAAACAATGTATTCCTCATACACAATGCATGAAATTAGATGTTGAGAAGTAGTACGTCCTAGCATTGCATTGAAAAGACAGGGGTATGAACGATGATATATTCGTAACATACATGTCATTAGATCGAGGAAAACAACCTGTCAGTTTCAGTTATCATCTAGACAGATATTAGGGCCTAGTTCATTAGAGAAACAGTATAGTCGCATGCATGCTATTTGCATGTTGGATGTACACGAAATAATTTCTCCAAAACTTGGCAAGAAAGATGTATTCATATTAATACCTATTTTGCTTGGAATCTAGGACCAAATGAACATGCCCGTGAAAGATCAAACGGAAAACGTCAGTCATTTTGAGCTATATATACATGCTTGGTTATATATCTGTTCTGTTAAGATGCAAACTATAGTCGGCCATATCGCATCTCATGATATAAACTTTGAGTTATGTCGGAGGAACGCAGACAGATGTATGCAATTTTTACATTAGAATTCGTCTACAGAAGTGACATGCAGTTCTTTACGATATTGGTCAATGGAAACATGTGTACATCAGGCGAAATTAACCTTTTTCAACAAATCATGAACAGAAGAGTGTTCAAATGTTCAAATGTTGGATAAAAGCTAACACAGTGTTTTTGATGTTATGCATAAAATACATAATATAATTAAAATTATTGTAATGCGAACTTGATAGCCAGTGCACGTCGAGTTGTTAGCAACCCGGATGATGACGAGAATCGATATAGAATGATCATCGTTTTCCTAAATTTTCAATTCATTTAATAATGTACCCTACGTAAATGAAAAGAAAAAGAAATAAAATAAAAATTGCTTAATATACTTATTCATCTTATGGATACGAAGAAGATCTAAAAATTTATTTAATTACCATCAGCTGACGTGCACATGAATTTTATATTTATAACGTGTATTTGCATTCCATGTATCACTACTAGCATCAAAGCTAATGTTTAAAGAATGCTAGTACTATATCACATCAAATGATATAAGTTCTGATATTTCTTTGGACAATGTTATATGGTGTGCTTAACTGCGTATTTAATCTTAGAAATGTGTTAGTTAAAATAGCCTATTCTCTTGTACATTGTAATTAGATTCTGTTTCTGTTTTATCATCATCAAAACCATGGATTATCTTCAATTAGATAAAGCTGACGTAATCTCTGTTGAAGAGAAAATGAAGTTAAAAATAAACACATTTATATACATCATCCATCCATCTATCCATCCATCCATCCATCTAATTATCAACATTACCTGCTGATAGGGATTCTTTTCCGGTCCATTTGTTTCGTGTAGAGATAGACCACCAAATGTTTTCTGTCCTCGATTGCTGTTACTCAGTGTATAATCAATACCTAGAGAGGGGAGGAAGCAAAACGTTAGCCAAAATATATCACAAAATTCAGTCTCATGGAATAATGACATGCATGCAAAAGAAAATAAAGTTAGACGATTCAGGTCTATTATCGAAACACATAAGTATTTTGAGTCAGTCTCTGGTTTACATTGTAATGTATTAAAATCAAAGGCCGTTTATATAGGAAGTAACAATTTATCATAAGACAAAATATGAACAGGTATTGAATTCATTGTGTCTACTTCTTCGTTTGGATTTTTAGGGACAGAAATCTCTTTCATCCAGACGATATGGTCGAGTTAAATTATGCGATACATTAAATTAAGTTAATAATAATGCTGGTTTGTTGACGAGGAGATACCTGATAATCAAATTGTTTATTTTGCCAAAATTCCTTCATTAAATCTTGGTTCTTTATTATATAAAGAAAATGAATTTAATGAAATCGTTTTTAAATTTGTTTGTAGCGGTAAAATGAAAACGGTTATAAGGGATAAAGCCGCATCTAGAGACAATGATTTGGATATGGCTCATGCTCGCTCATTTACTCAATACACGCAGATCACTTGGAATAAATGCTTTATTGCAAATGAAGACGGACGTTATTAGAATACTGTTGCAAAGCAAAATAAAATTGGGAGGCATCCATATATCAAATTTGGGTAGAAAAAATTAACAGAGAATAGAAAATATATTAGCAGTAAACGTTGGCAACATGTTATCCTTGCATTAACAACATGGGAAATTGAACCATCGTTATTGGAGGAGAACTTTACTCAGGATATTCTAAATTTAAATTTTGTTAATATTAATAACTTTCTAGCCTATACGAAAGGGTGGCCGAACAAAATAACATGTGTCAAAAATGTTTTAGATCATAAGGGATTATTATTTACGTTTGAAGTATTACACACCAGAAGGCTCGAACTAATAATGCCATTGAATATTTCGCAATTATTTCAAAAATAGCTGGCCACTGGAAAATACAAAAAAAAACAATTATGTTGACCAAGGACATGCTCTTACGAATGTAATTTCATGGAAAAGGTTGCTCTTAGCAAACAAAACACCTTAAAATCTGTATATAAAGATTTGGTAAATAGTACAAGAAATAAACCTTACAGAAACGTGAGGCATTAGCAAACAAATTTTGAAATGAGCTTCCAAAGACCTCCACGGCTGACTGTGTCAAACGGCTTTATGCTGTCGATTAATGCCACATACATGTTGGAGTTCTATTCCTAGCGTTTGTCCTGGAGTAGACGAGCTGCAAACACTATTAACTCCTTGGCACGCTTTAACCACTCTCCGGACTCTTTCTCGCCTAATTCCAGTACAGAACGTTTGCTCATCTCACTCAATCCCAATCAATCTACACCACCCCATGGATAACACGGAAGAGACATCTTCGCTATATTATAAGCACACCTCTAACACAACATAAAAAGTCAGCCAGAAACCACTAGTATATAGACAAGAAACATTTTTATCACGCATTGAGCCACCATACAGGTCTAAAACACATCCATTTTGTCCGCGCTGGAGTCACCAGGGTAAAGTGAGCCAGAAAGCCCATACCCCAGTAGTATATAGACCGGGGGGGAGGGGCTCTTTTGACCACTCTTTATCAAGCAGTGATAAAAGGGAGCCAGAACCCCAATTTCTATATGCTACTAGCATGTTTACAAGCAAAGAAATGGAATTATCTTCAAGTACAAACCCACAATCATGGACAAAATTAGCTATTTAATATGTTGCATTATCAAAATGGCTCTAACAATCTATAATCATAAAACGTAAATACACAATATAGATATACATAACATATTAGATGTAAATTTCAAACAGTTCTAAAGAGACGATAAAAAGTATTTTAGAAAGAAAGTGGGTAACAATATAATATAATCTTGGTTTTGATAGAATGTGTTGTGCAGTTGAATTAGTCGATCCGGTAGACCAAAACATAGCAAAACTATTTGGTGAGATAAAAAGATCTATTATACTCAATTTATCAGATACAAATCTTGAAGCATTTACGCTATTTAAGCTTTATTAATTGGAACAGATGATTTTTTAACATGGAAAGATCTGCATGGAAAATACTGTATTCCACTTATTAGTCTGGATGACAATATTTGGATGTGGGAGTTTATACTGTCATTGAACTAAACAAACAAATTAAAGTGCACCAGAATTTGTTAAATCAGTTTGTAGATTTCGTTTATTTGTTGTTTCTGTTTCTTCCCAGATTTTGTCTAAATGTTAAATGATAAATACTTGTACCTTGTGAACAGGATTTTGTGATGCAAACAAAACAACATAGCTCTGAAACAATCTAACATTGAACGAATTAAAAGTTATTTGACTTTGAGAAAAATAAATGGACTGTTAAGAAAAAGAATGAAATTCCTGTATTCGGTGGGTAGTTGTGTCAGGGCAAATTACCCTCAAACAAATGGGTGATTTAACTGAGATGAAAATTTCATTGATATTTCCATAGTATCTGACGCTGATTAAATGTCTGTTCCTTTTTCTTAAATAAAACTTGGTTTTGACAGTAAACACGCTAAAGAAGACTATCACTA
>JAECUM010008994.1:0-39766 GCA_016617855.1 Megalonaias nervosa
TATCCTGGAACTGACAGACGCTAAACACATCATTTGCTCGTATTCAAAATGTACATTAGCAAATATTCAAAGTAATGGAAAGCTGGGTTAGAGTGTCGGTTCTATTTTGTACATTGTGACTGTCTTTAACTCCTGAAGCAAACTCCTGTTACGATAATTATATTTAAAAACAAACACATCATCGTCATTGCCTTCGAAGTCTTTTTCATGTTTATAAGCTTTAACCCATGTGTTTTAACCCACAAAGAAACATGATACATATCAAACGAAAGTTTATACCCTTCGAGTACCAAAATGTATATTGCGATGAACAATAGCATTGTTAAACACAAGATAGAATGTATGCATAACAATTAATTACAAATAACTATTGTACAAGTCACTGTAAGTTCGTTCATCTATACTTTGTGCTAAATTTGAATATGAGATAACAATACAAGCAACAAATCTAATTGATTATCTTGGTGCAAGAGTGTCTTGAAGAAGATAAGAATTTACGTTTGGCAATATGTGTCTCTCAGACGCGTTTTCTCTAAAATCATCAATCATAAGGATCATTACAATTAAATCTGGCAGGAATCTAAATAGATCTGAATGTTATAAATGAAAGGGTTTTCATTCTTTATATATAGATATGAATAAGTAATTTGTTATATATTTTAATTTATGTGATATGATATCACGATGCGTTTTCCATAAATATCGAAATAAATTACGATCATCACAATACGATTCAATACTTTTCTTTTCACAAATAATGCTCTTGTCGGTTTTTCGGTTTAGCAATTACAACAAATACACGTTTCAACTGTGCATTAAAGGCAGCTAATAAGAAAGAACAAAGACATTTTTCAGCACACGATAGGCTATACATGGCAGCCACTATTAATGGTGGAGGAAGAACCCGGGATAACCCCGGAAGGAACCACCAACCCACAAGAAGCTACTGGCAAGCTTTCTCGCATAATCACATTAGCCGAATCCGAGACTAGAATTCAGGCAGACAGAAATGAGATGGCAGTGATCCGTAACAGAGAGCGCTTTAGACCACTCGGCCAATTGGTACGCCGGTTTCCAGTATAAATGTATCATCTATTATCATGTATTAGAATGTAATCTGCATGTAAATTGTATGCAATGAGCTAAGTAAGTGACAGAGAAACTAAATGTACCACGACATGTTTCAGGAACAAAAAATTAAACGAATATTAATTTTTCTGCTTTTAATTACATGAAGTACTTTTAAGACTTTTGGCTCGGTCCTTGCTTTAACAGAAACAGGCACATTATGTTTTAAGGATATGGAATAGGGACAGGAGGAAGGAGACAGAGAGTGGAGGAAGGAAAGTCCAAGAAGATTATAGCGCGATTAAATGTAAACGTATTTAAAAACGAACTCGTAATTCATTTTTATAATTCAGAAGGATGTCTTCAATACTCAATGCTTCTTACGACAGAAAGAAAGATATGTATCTCTGTCTGTTTGTAAGGTTAATCAAGGTAAAGCAAATGTAAAATAATATAATAAACGTATCTGAGAAAACGAAAAATATAGCATTTACAATTTTTTAACTAATTATCTACATATTCAACAACATGCTATAGTATGCTTAAAATTATGAAACGTATATTGTACAATTTGTTCAATTCGCTATTTTTCAATTCATCATTGTGAAGTAAGAATTGGAGTAGCATTTCAATGTGAAAAAGAAGGCCCTCATTGACATCAATATTTTCATAAATAATTTACAGACATAAAGAAATGAAGAGTATATTTTTACCCTTTTAGATTAATGTCATTTAGCTCATCAACATATATATCTATCTGTTATTTATGTATCTATTTTTAATGTGTACACATATATCCTATTGATTTCTCTATATCACTATCTGTCTTTCTACCAACCTATAAATTCAACTACTATCTACCTACCTATATATCTATCTCGTATATCTATCTCGTGTGTATATATATATATATATATATATATAGTATATATATATATATATATATATATATAGTATATATATATATATATATATATATATATATATATATATCTTTCTGTCATATATCTACTTATCTCCATATCTCTGTCTTTCTACCAACCTATAAATCCATCTACTATCTATCTACCTACCTATATATCTATCTCGTATATATTTATCTATCTACCCCTATATCTATCTATCTATCTATCTGTCTGTCTGTCTGTCTGTCATATATCTACTTATCTTAGAGTTATCTGCTTACGAATCCTTTTTGTGTTATAATAAGAACATAGATTTAACTCGATCAAGCACTGTGAAGAAAGTGAAAAGAAAACAAGATAGTATACTATTTTTTTGTGACTATGTTGAGAGGTGGAGAGGAAAGTGTTGCAACTTCCTTCTCGTATTTGAGTGGAATGTTCAAAGCTCTACTCATTCCCCTTCGATGTTCTTACTGTGTAAGCAGAACATCTGGAAAAAGAAACTATACAAATATGAATTGATGGAACTGATATTTACTAAGCAACAAAAGTACTCAACAAAGTTTTATGTTACTTAATATCGTATGCAATAGTTTAATGCAGCAATATATTTTATTCTTGGCTCTAATCGCACTCAACGTAAAGACCTCGCCAATGAGGTCAGTACGAGCCAGCGAAACTGTCTGGTCAGATGTTATCAATGTTTCAGTGTAAATAACAAGAACGTGCCATACTTGTTGATGTTTAATGTAAGGAAGTTAACGTTTTGAGATCACCTGAAAACAAGAAATGTCCGAGGTAATGGATTGGAAATAAGGTCAGTTTACATACCTTCTTATAAAGATTAGAAAAACTAAATTGCATCATTGGATCAAAAAAATCAGATAAAACCGTTAGTATTCAATTATTGATAATAGCAACGGAAATAAAAATAATAGTATAAATTCCATATAATGTAATAAATTATCAACCCATATAAAAATAATAGGAAACAAAGTCGAGACAACATACCCAACAACATTTAATTACAGTTTTATTTTAATTGGTGTTTAACATATATGCCATTTATTTACATACCAAAACTGTGGATAGTGTTATACACTTGATAACGATAAGGATTTTCCTTTAATCAATCAATTATGTTTGACCTCGAATTGACTGCCACCATTTTAGTCTGCTCCTCGCTTTTTGTCATGTCCTGGTCGCTACTCGAATCATTGACAGTTACAAATGTAATATCTTTTCAATGTTATTTCTTTCTTTTTTTTTTGCAAATAAAATCAGATCAGTGACGCATTTATGGATTTGTAAACTGCATTTACCTCACATACATACAAATGTGTCAAACTTTAATCAATTTATATATATTTACAAACTATTCTTATCCAACCTTAAAAGTAGGTAAATCTAACATACATATTCAAAACTTTAATTTCAAACTACGGTAATACCTTGTTAATTATTATTGCTTCCATTGTTGTTAAGGCGTTTGCTTTTTGGAATCTTACATAATACAATGAAACAACGTATCAAAGGCTCAGATGGAAATGCATGATGGAACACGACACATTTGATAACCTGTGCGTGGATTATACTCTTTGTTGTAATTTCCAGATATTATTTATTATTAACAAAGACAATTAACAACCATGCTTTTAGAAGATGATATGAATCTTTGGAACATTCTTCCAGAAGAAGAGTATAATTGAAATGGATGGTGAAAGGTACAAAACTCTAGTCTCAGCGTATTGTATCGTCTAGAGGTTATTTGAGTGTTTCCTTATTCACTGATTTAATAACGTAATTTACATATCAAAGTTTAATGTCTTAATTAGGTAACATGTTTAGAATCTAAATTCCCCTCTGACATCCACTAACAAAGTTGATTGGAAGCAGAAAATACACTATACACTGCATTAAGAAGTAACAATTCTACTGTTGCTACCTTAAAAAATTAAGTTAAACTGCCACATGATTGATATTGTAAAAACAAAGGACATGTATGACTTAGAGGGTACCTTACAGCCTTCTTTTCGTCTTAATTAACTGAGATATTAGTTTCTGATAAAGCATTGGAACATTGTGCACGTTGAAGGGGAATTAGGAGGATCGTTGTCTGTTCAACACAAATCTTTTATAATTATGCCTTCCTGACACAGGTCACGAGACTTTGAACTCAGGCACAAATTTTACATGTCGAATAAATGTAATGGCATATCAATTTACCTTTATATTAAAATAAATCAGTAACAAAATACGTGTTATTATAATTGCAGCTATGAACAACAAAATACATATATATTATTTCATATAATTAAAAATTTAGGCAACTTAAAACATGCTATTTTGACAAGTAAATATTTACGTACCTATTGAACTAACTACATATTTAGATACTTTTTAATAACAAGATATATTAATAGCTCCTTGTATGTCGTGTAGTGAAACAGCATATATCTCAGTTAGTGTCACAAGAAACTAATAATTCCAACAACCTGTTCTAGATTATTTATGGAATGCTTAATTATCCTTTTCATCTAGAATAAGCAATTAATCAGAGTTTCAGTAACATAATGTCACATGTCTTCATAGGAACAATTTAAGAGAAAAAGTAAAATGAAGTGTATAATGCCATCGGCACGCACAAACATTGGCATTTTATCCATCCTTCTCACAGCGAAGGATTTGATACCCTGACATGCGAGCAATATATGAAACATTACGTTCCTAGCAACAGAACGACCATATATGTATAAGGATAAAACAACACATACATACCTAATGAAACATTATATATGCATATATAATATTAATTGAAACAAACATACGATCCTAAAATAATAAGCTTTTACTAGATTTATTGTAAATTGTCTGTATACGTAACTGTAAGCTTAAAGATTCATAAAGTTATATTTTAAATTGATGTTGCGAGTATTTATGTTTATTTAAGTCGTTACTGATATATTCAGTGGCATGTTGATACAAAGTTAAATGAGTGATACAAGGTTAAAAGAGTTTGTTTTATGCAGGCATACGCATATCAGTGGTAGTCAAATTTATCACACAGAACACTTTATAGTTGGTTTTGTATCATTAATGTTAGAATTAATATAACATGTTTCGACTACCGCAATCCATACATTTATAGAAGCAACAAATATATGTATGATACAATAAAACATAAATAAAATCAGTTGCAATACTATCATTCTTTATGTTAATGTTTGAAACTTCTCGTTTTGTCTTCACAAAATTCCTAGTCATGAGTTACTGGAAAGTTCGTCATTGCTAATGTAGGATTACCTGCATGTCTACTTCAAGTCTGAACAATGTCCTAACGTGCCTTTACTAAATTTCAAATTTCAACGTCAAGGCCTCCTTTCCTATAAGAATTCTAATGTAAAGAAAAATGAAATAATGGAAAGGAAAACCTGTAATTTTCATCGAATATACGCGAAAATGTTCTTGAAGTACTTGTAAAATGCAGAAAACGTATAACAGTGCATTATGCGGTTTGATAAAAGGCATCTCCTTCGGTAGGAACCTTGACATTGTCAAGATATTAAGGTAGCACATAATATCCTTGTCAATATTCCCGTTTAGTATTTACTACAATGCACTTTTCAATTGGGTATTAAAGGCAGCTAACAAAGAAAGAGAAAAAGACAAAGCTCTAAAATAATCGGTATTAAGATAAGACTTCTCAACGTGAAGTAGCTGTATAATTTTTCTAGCTAAATTAAAAGAAAATATTATCTACAGCATCTAAAATCAGGCATCTAAATCAGAGACATGTTTTGAAGTAGAAGGGTGTCTCTTTTACAATATTGCAATTACCCATACACATGTAAAATACCTTTATATGTTTTTCATTGTTTCTGTTTTGTCGCCTACATTTTAAGACAAAGTTACCCTGATGATGATTTTTGGGGTTTTGAAGTAACGGTTTGATTCATCGCGGTTATTTTAATCTTCTCAAAAGGTACGATAATGTGGATAATTATTCTTAAATTGCAACGGTTTCATACTTAAATTCACAGATCGATGATAAATAAAACGTCATTCATATAAATATAGCTTGGAATATTTAAAGGAGACCAGAAATCAATGGAAATATAGAATAATAATAAAAGCACTATAGAAGAAAACCTTATTCTGAAGTATCATCTGCGACCGTAATGTCAAGATTTAAATATTGGCAAATCTTCAAGACGCTGAATTTCCGTGACCTCGTATGCAAATGTTTCGCGCCTATTCGGTTACTTCCATGATATGACGTCATAGTTGCGACTCCAGCATCGCGGCTGGAAGTTGCCAGCCTAAACGACAATCCCGTTTTGCGTTGTTTACGGGTGAAATGCCACATTAAGAAAAGGCTGTGGACAATTTTCTTTTCTTTTCCAAAAGATAAAGACATAAAGAAAGTATGGATACATTATCGCAAGCGAGTCGATTTCAAACACCATACAGCAATCTGTGCTCATTACATTTCTCAAAGGAATGTTACGAGAGGGATCCTGAAAATAATGGCTGCTCTAGGATACGCAAATGCTAGGCCTGGACTAAAGGTTGGCGCTGTTCCAGACATACCGTTGGATATTTTAAATCCTGGGAAAACTGATAAACGTTGCGTTACGAAAATAGGCAGAAGGCCGAGTAAGTGACCACAAAATGCATTAATCAATTCACAGATCTTGTATCTACAGCAGCAGTGACTAAAAAAAAACTCGATAGCCCGATACCCGGGGACCCCCTAATTTTAGTTCGGGCCAATCCTGTATTCAAAGTGAGGTGCCCGTCGGGCTTGTCGAAAAAAAAATTGTTTGCCTCAGGAAATGAGTAAATGTATTTTCAAGATGTTGACATACATGCCATAACACGGCACAATCTTAATCAAATCACCGCTATCCTAGGTGAAATTGAGATATGATTTTAATGAAATGGGTGCTTTGCTAAAAATAAGATTTTTTACCCCTGACACGCTCGTGTTTCGAGAAAATACAATTTTCAGTAATCTTAAAACAAAAATTTACTAAATTTTAAAAAAACAACAAAAAAAAAAACCCTTTCAGTCTATACCGGTTACATGTAGTATGTATAAACGGTAAACTAGCGATTGGAACTGATATAAAACTATCCCTTGGGCGGTTTAAATAGCAGCGATTAAAAGAAAAGAGGTCAGGTATAAAATCAAAGTTTCATATTAGCTGGCTGACAATAGAAATTGGAGGAGGCGACTGTTGACCCCCACCCCATTGCCCCATTGCCCCATTTCTCCTTGTGGTACGCCTTATAATCCCCCAGGTCAAGCCCCTTTTTCATATTCTGGTCAGTTGTGGCTAAACTGCAAAATAGCTAAAGATTTGACTTAAGTACACAAGCAATAGAGCCAGTGTGACTACTTGTTACATATATGTAATTAAATTATTTGTGTGTTAGTTTTAAATTTCTTCTTATTTTATTTTTGTTTCATTACATTTTATTGCAATGATAATTTTTTACTGGATTTAACATTTTTCCCAGTAAATTCAGTTCAGTTCTTTTAGCCTGATTAGAAAGCAAGAGTATTGCTTCATTGTATTTTTAGTAGGCCTTGGTTCCAAAATTTGGTAAACACTGAGTGAAACTGATTGGTCATTACCAAGGTCATGTTCAGCCCACGTGTTAGCTCTGTTGTAAACGGTTTTTTTTAATTCATTTCCTGTGTGGGAATCATTGATTCTTATCTAGGGCTATGCTGGCCGACGTGATAATTGACTTGTAGTAAGTGACCACGTGACCCATCACGAGGGTCTGAAATTGTGTTTTTTAGTTGGGTTTAATATTCACATTTCAGTGTTTCTGAGTCAGTTGTAAATAATATTTTGAGGCTGAAAGGTATTCCTGTTGTTGCCATTTGAATTGAGTTTTTTTTTGTTAATTAAAATAATTTATTTTCCTGGAGACTTTACGTGTGTTCACCGAAATTCTTGGACAAAGACATTTACTAAACGTATTCGGAATTCAAAAGTCGGAATTATATTCTTGGTGACTCGACAAGGAACTGTTGACACATAAACACAAACTGATTATAGAGGACGTCATCGCCTTCCATCATGGAACTTCATCGAGATTCGAACTTAGATTCAATTAGAACTGTTTATTGATAGGACTTATATTTTTAGATTCTAGGATTAATTTTGGATTATATTCACAAATCGTAAGTCCTTTTTCATATGTTTACCTTGTTTTCAAGGGAAATAAATTATTTTATGGTTAAGTGTTTGTTTCTAGCCCGAGCGACAGCAAGATTGAGGAGACAGATAATTGTATCAAGAATGCCACTGCATATATATATATATATATAAAACATAATTCAAGTCAAAAGGTATACAAATGTCTATCAAAGTTACTGCTCTAATGGCACAGCTTCTCTATGCACACTTCCTACATTCTTTAGCCTTACTTTACATACATAATGAAGCCCAAGTACTTGCAATTTTGGGCTCCGACCGCCAAGACATAGTGAAACTATGCATAACCACAATATAACTACTACTGTGAAAGATCAACAATGAAATACACTTGAAGAATGATTGACTATTCAGCCAGGAGATTACATTAATCGACAGTAACGAGATTCAGCATTGTTCATGATATGCACGCAAGATAGAAATACATGTAATTATAGACATAGTAAAATCATTCATGAGCACAATACAAATATCACGTGAAAGATCAATAATGAAATACACATTGAGGAAGAACGATGGACTGTTCTGCCAGGAGATTACATTGATCTACAATAACAAAATTCAGCCTTGTTTATGAACTTCGATGCATTACAATATCACCGTACCTATCATGCATTGCAGTGCAATGTATCGCTATGTAATATTGCTATCCATATGTTCACAAAGACATAAATACATGTAATTATTGTTTAAATTTAAAGGAGGCTGTGTAGGGGTGGAGGTGGGACTTAAATTCCACAAAATTATTTTTTCAAAACAAGTATTGCGTCTCTGCTCCTCTGCAGTTCAGTTGAAAGTGACGCTACTTAAAATTCACTTATCTGTGCACAGTTGCAAGCCCCGACACTGATTGGCCAATGAAACCTATGTGACCCCTATGGGGCAATTCAGTTGGCCCTATCGAGCTCAGCTTATTATCATAACAGAGTAAGGTAAAAATTAGACCCAACTTCATTACACCACCCATAAATGTACTTACGCAAGCGTAAGTAGTTTTATGGTTAGGTGTTTGTTTCTAGCCCGAGCGACAGCAAGACTGAGGAGACAGATAATTGAATCAAGAATGCCACTGCAAGGTGCGCGTTGTCAGAATTCAGAATTAGGGAAGAAATAATAACATACACCATGATTGTTGCTGCAGAACACTTTTAGTGACTTCAGTATAGAATACACACACACACACACACACACACACACACACACACACACACACACACACACACACATACATACATACATATATATATATATTATATATATATAAAACATAATTCAAGTCAAAAGGTATACAAATGTCTATCAAAGTTACTGCTCTAATGGCACAGCTTCTCTATGCACACTTCCTATATTCTTTAGCCTTACTTTACATACATAATGAAGCTCAAGTGCTTGAAATTTTGGGCTCCGACCGCCACCACACAGAGAGGGCCAGACACATCCGGCGCTCTCTGTGTCACGTAACACTACTTAACAGTTAATCCTTATACTTGTATTTATCTTGTTTGATAGTGTGTGTATGTAAGCATCAGCAATTTATTGGCAAATAAACGATTCCCTATTTTGTTGTAACTTACGACGCCAATGGCATTTCATTTTTACAGTTCAAATCTGCAGTCACAAGTTACCGTACATGTGGCAACTGTTTTTCCCACGTTTTATGTCCCTCCTTATTTCCTTAGGTTTAAGTCTTAAGGCATGTAACACTGTTTACTGAATGAAAATATTTATTGTGAATTAGGTTTTTGGGTCACATATATGCATGGTATATTTTGTTTTATTCCTTCTTTTAATTTAATCGCGGTAATTAAACTTTGCATATACGGTAGAGAAATGTCGGGTGTTAACTGGCCGAGTTTCTTTGGCGGAAATGGAGATGCGATTTTGTTTGCAGAGGAAATTACACAGCATTCAGAGTGATCATTCATGTTATTTAAGCTAATTGGTGACAATTTTTTTTACTATAGTACTGTTGTAGTGGTTTTAAAATATCTGAAATTTACGTGAATAATGTTTAATCTCAACATTCGATTTATTGAAGAAAAAAAACTGTCGTGTGATATTAATTATTTCGTCCAGTGCCGGATTTAGACATAGCGAGGCCTTAAGCTATGGGAAGCTGTAGAGGCCCTATTTGGTATAAAATAATTTGAGAGACCCCTTCAGACTGAGGCCCTAAGCTGTAGATTGGTTACCTTATGCCTAAATCCGGCACTGATTTCATCACTACAATATTTACAAGTGATAAAATGGAATATGGTATCTGTGGATTGCATACGTTATATATATTTATGTATTTTTTGGTGGTGTTGTTTTTTCTTCTGAGAAATGAAATTGACTGACATAATGTAATAATCGGGAGTTCTCTGCGAAAATCAGGAGATATTACCAGATCGGGAGGTAGGTGTGGAAATACCCCCAAAATCGGGAGGTTTTTCTCCCAGCTTGAGAGTTGACAGGTATGAACTGTCTGGTCTTGTGGAATTTCAGTCAGGGCTTGTGAGGTCATTCAAGTCACCAGCCCGGGGCGTGTGCCTAAAAACATTTTTCTTTGAGCACTGACCAGTACAGTACATAAACTATTATACCAGACGTGTATATATTATTAGATTTGTCAATACGCTAACTGTAGCCCCCGTGTAAAATACACTGCAATTGAACCATAAGAAGGAAGCTTCTTAATGTTTAAATTACTTATGATTTTTGCTTTGCAGATTTATTTGTGGGTTTTTTTTGAAAAACTAATGCTTAAGTTACGACCGTTGAAAACCGTTCTCAATGCCTTTTACACCTCCCCGGTAATGGATGTCGTTTCACACAAGTCGGTACCCGTTCTAGTCTCTTCGCCCAGAATTCAGCATTATCTCTGTGTTTCAGTGTTGGATGTATATTTCAAAATATTAGTCCTTAGGTGGTGTGTTGGGGGTAGGTAATGAATATGTCATTTACATATAATACGATTGAATCTCATCCTTCTTAAATGAATTTATTGCATTGTGGTAAATTTTTAATTTTTACATTTGTTACGTATCGGCTCGTTCAAAGTAACACAAAGAAAGAGTGACTACAAGTTTTGTAAATTTTAACAAAAACAATTTATTTCCCTAGAAAACACGGTGAAAAGGTAAATAGATGAAACAAGACTTACGATTTACGAAGAAGATCCAAAAATTGTCCTAAAATTGTGAAAACACATAAGTCCTGTGAAACAAACAGTTCTAATTTGATATAGTCTGAATCTCAGTTCCGTTCCAAGATGGCGGATGATGACGTCAGACAAAGGCTAACACAAAATGTCCAGAATTTTCACTGTAAAGCACAATTTGTATTGTTCTGTTCCGATTTAGAAATAATTTCAACAAATGTCTTTGTCCAAAACCAGTAGTGTTGTTCTCCAGGGAAAATAATTATTTAGAAAGTAGATGAAATACAGCTACCACCACTAACAACACACATGTTGTTCCTTGTACGAATGCACAACTCTTTCCAGCACAGAAATACCTTTTCCTTAAGGTATTAGAAACTCTGTAAGATGTTATGATGTGACTCAAGTATAACTGACTACGACTATGACTATAACTATGACTGAACTTTCTTACCGATGACTAAGCATATAAAAGAAACTAATACGTCGTTTCATGTACACACGCACGATGTCCACGTGTGATTTCGCAATCCATCTGGACATTACGAAAGTCTGAACAAGTATCAGCCAATCATTTACATAGCTATTGCTGAATGTTTACTTGCGACGAATTTACTATCATACAAAGCTCGTGCTTACACGAGTCACATTTACGTTTTAAATAAAACGATGTTTCTAACATACTATTAGACCCATGCAAACATAATCATCATAATAATAATAACTACATTTAATGATGTAAAAATGAAATAAAAATGAAACAAAGAATTAGAAGAATTTAAATTTTAACACACATGTAATTTAACTACAGGGTCGTAACACATTGCACATCATCACTTAATCCTTATCATATTTTGGCAAAGCACACAATGTATAAGCATTTATTTTAAAATCACATTGGTTTTATTAAAATTCTTGATACACAGTTCAACAGATCTAGTTATGAGCATCTCTCGGAAACAGATTCGATTTTGTAATGTGCAACCCAAATCTGGTCTCCTCTTGTCTGCCTCGCTCGCCATGTTTTTGTTCCTATTCGAGGACTGGCTAGTACTGCGTTACGGGACCACGTGATCTGTCGTCTCATCAAAACTCGGAAAAACTCGGCAATTTACAGAATCGTGGTATCTTCCGCGCAATATAATCACTACCCGCCTACGATATGTAATTTATAAACATTACAGTCGAATTAAAATATGTAGAGAATTACATACATAAAAGAAAAATTTTTATTTCTGGTCTCCTTTAAGGATCAAAATCATGATAATCAGATAGTAGGTCAAAACCACCCATAAAGTACTGTGCAATAACCTACTTATGTTCATGTGCTTTTTAAAAAATCAAAAACGAATCACTTTATGTTGGTTCACTTATCTATCTAGCCATCCGCTAAGAACCAAGTCAATATATACCCTCATCAGTCAGTCAGTTTATAACGCCAGCCATCCACAAACGATCCAAGCATTTGTCTTCGCATCACAAGCACACACACACATAAACGTTAGTACTTTTGTACCAAACTTTCAATTAAATTCTTGTATAGAATTCAGAAAGTTTACTTCAATACTTATTACTTCTTACGGCAAACAGAAAGGTCTCTATCTGTGTCTGTTTGTGCGGTTAATCAAAGTATAAAAAATACGAAATAATAAAATAAACGTATGCAAAAATGAAACATATAGCCCTTCCAAATTGTTTTATCTACATTTTGCAACATCTTATAGTGTGCTTCAACATTATGAAAGGTATATGGCACAATTTGTTCGATTCCTAATTTTTCTTCCATTTTAATTATCATTTTGAAGTAAGATGGAAAGTTTACTCTTCATTGTTAGGATTCAGAGATGGGTATATTGGAGTCATAGTTCAATGTGAAAATGAAAATCCTAATTAACATCGATATTTTCTTACAATATTTACAGAGATAAGAAATGAATCGTATTCTTTAAGATTAAAGTCATTACGTTCGTTTGGATCAAATATAATTTTTTATATGTATATTAATTTCAAGTTCCTAGTTTTCCTTAAGTAGATATTTCTACTACATACTGTTTAGGTACAAAACATGTCACCAAATATTGCAATGCAGACGACTCTATTTCTTACATAATACCATTTTACGTAGAAAAATAATAACTTAACTTAGCTTCATAATTATTTAACTTTGAAAATGAAATATTGTTACTATTCTGCACAAGTATATCCAAATAGGTGTGAAAATTCTAATTTAAATGCTCTCAACACTCAGACCCATTGATAAGATTAGAAAACCAGCAGCAACTAAAACAAAGTTGTACTAGAAACTTATTTGATCGTGATCATATTCGACAAGTGCATATGTATATGTCATGGAATATTTGGGTTGACTTTAGTGCCATTAATAATATTTTCATAAAAGCTACAAAACCTATTACGTTCCATAACATTTTTACCAATTATTATATTTCTCACTCGAAAAATAATTTAGAAATGCGTTATTGAAAAGCAGAAGGTATAGGATCCATTAGTTCAATCAGAACAAACATGAATAACATCTGTTATAATGTTAACAATGTTTCTACATGCAGGCACATACCAAAAACAAGCTGATGTTAACTCTCTAAACAAATGTACTTAAGTTTTGACGTAATAATTCTGAAGAAAGCAACTCCTCTTGGCACTCAACGCTTGATTATATACAGCTTAGTTTCAAAAGTTGTTTATTGATTTAGCAATGTGGGCGTGTATTTATATCATTGGCCGACCTACCTAAGTGTGAAAGTTGGGGTACACAATGGGAACAGATTTTGATTGTTGAAGATTTGTATTGCATACATTTAAAAAACCAAAACTGAATTATTACAAACCATCTGAGAAACAACAATTAAAAATACTTACTCTTAAATAATGTCGACAACATTCAATGACGTCAGCTGGAAACATACTCTGCGTGAGTTATATTTTACTTTGGTAACCCATGTTCTATATTTAGATGCAAATAAAGGTCGTGCCAGCAATTTATTTATATCGTGGAAAATCCTTAAATCATTTATATAAAAGCTGAACCTTAAAGAAATTGTTCTAATCAGATTTGAAGATCGCATTTGCAGGCAACAAAATAATGATAACAAAATGACAAGTCTCCTTCAATTGAACGCACCAGTCATTCCAGTTTGGAGTACGCCATTAGCTGAAAGCACAGCCTCAAATACAGAAGAACACCTACATCCGGAGTGTGGCTTTCTTAAGCAATGGGAATGGCTTATTATTGGATCAAATATCAAATTTTGTCTTCTTATAAGACGATGTGTATGTGGAAACGAAACAGATAAAAGCCATATACTACAGAAGAAAAGTTTCACCGCTTCCGAATTTGGAGATGGAGTAGAGCTTCATTTATACACCAATGATAATCGACAGAAATGTGACTACAGTGTAAACCCAAAGCCAAGAGGCAGAAACGTATCGTATGTGCATGCAAAAGTATGCTATTGTTAAAGGTTGCATCAGGTAAGCGGCTGGATCAGGGTTTATTTTAGTGTAATATCATCACATAGCGTATTTCAATTGCATTTTGCGAAAACAGTGATGTTCATAACCTTGCGAGAATTAGTGATATCTAGCTTTAACAATATAAAATAAGTCTCCGGTTTTGCAAGCAAGTGATATATTGATTTTGTCAATCTAAAATTAATCTAAATACATGTATACTGACAACAATCAAATGAAAATTTCAACATCATTATTTCAATTATTATATTGTGAGCATATTTGCTAGAGGTTTGAGGTAAAATTCACTTATATACCTTCAGCTGAATACATTTTTCATGCAGAATGTTATCCGGTAGGAACAAGAAAATTGTATCCCAAACATATGATTGACATATCTGAACACATTCATGTTTTGACAACATGCAATTACCCTGGTGGTTAATATGTGACTACATTTCTCCTTTCATTACATAATATGTATTTCCTGACTCTAGTTAGACTTTAACATTTTTCATTATTGCAAATTATTCTGACTGTTTCATTTGAATTGGTGACCGCAGTGGTGTTGGTGGTCTCGAATAGCAATTTCCCGATTATTGTATGTTATATTACACTCTTCTACTTTTAGAGTATCTCCTGATGAAAACGCATTTGACGAATGAAAATGAAGAAAGGTCTGATAGAAATGAACATTTTCTGAGCTGTCTGATGTAAAGGGAAATCAAACAAGCACGAAACCATCAATTATGACAAATATGGACATCTGTAACCGTGTTTCCTTGTAAATTAAAGAGAATATTATCTAACTTTTGAGAGTAAACTGTGACAATAACTTGTTCCATAATATTGCAATTTTATGCATTGCACTGTTTTCTACCTCTTTAGAAAATGTTTGTAGACTTTCTACAATCATCAAGTTAAGAAAATGTCTCAAAATTTGTACTTATGACTCACTGGAGGGTCACAGGAGTTTAAATCTTTTATTCTGCAAAACTGCGTGTAACTGTGGAATAACAAGTATGATACATGTATAATTATTTTTGTATCAATCGATCAATCATTAAATCTATATATCTATCAATCGTTCAATCTATTGTTCGATATATCAGTCGTTTTATCTATCTATCGTTCTATTATTCTATTTATCGTTCAATCAACATATACATCTATTTGTTATTTATGTATCTATCTGTGTATGTGTACATAATATATTATATTTATTGGTCTGTATCTCTATGTTTCTATCAACCTATAAATCCATGCACTATCGATCTATCTACCTAATTCATATTTATCTCCTATCTATTTATCTATCTATCTTTATATCCATCCATCCATCGATCCATCCAAACTGTTGTCATGCAAACTTAAAAGTAGGTAACTATAACATATATATTCGAAACAATAATTTCAAACCAAGGGTAACACTTTGTTAATTATAACTGCATCCAGTGTTGTTCAGGCGTTTGCGTTTTTGAATCTTACATAATACAATGAAACTAGGTATCAAAGGTTCAGATGGAAATGTATGATTGAACACGATAAATTTGATTATGCTCTTTATAGTAATTTCCAAATAGTATTTATTATTAAAATAAGACAATAAACAAATATGTTTTTCAAAGATGATATGAATCTTCGGTACCTTCTTCCAGAACAAGAGTATAATTTATTTGGATGGTGAAAGGTACTACACTCCAGTATCAACGTATTGTCAAGAGATTATTTGAGTGGGCCATTATTCGCTGATTGAAACGCACAGTTTACATATCAAAGTTTAATGTCTTAATTAGGTAACATACCCTCCCACAAAAGTTGCATCAACAGTTGTGTTATATTTTAGAATCCAAATTCCCCTCTGACATCCACTAACACAGTTCATTGGAAGCAGAAACAACACTGTTTTAAGAAGTAACAATTCTACTGTTACTACTTTAAAAGATTCAGTTCAACTGCCACATGTTTGGTACAATGATAACAGCGGACTTGTTTGACTTACAGGCTACCTTACAGTTTTCTTCTCGTGTTCTTTAACTGAGATAATAGTTTCTGAAAAAGTATAATAAAGAATTTGGATTATTGTGCACGTTGAAGGGGAATTAGGAGGATCGTTGTATGTTCAAGGCATGTCTTGTATGATTATGCCTTCCCGATACAGGTCATAAGACTCTGAACTCAATTACAAATTTAAATGTATATTAAATGTAATGTGATATCAATTTACCTTGATATTAATATAAATCAGTAAAGAAATACGTTTTATTAACTATGCAGATATAAACAACAAGATAAATATAAATTATTTCATATAATTAAAAATGTAGACAACTTAAAACAAACTATTTTAACTAGTAAATATTTACGTACCTGTTGAACTAAGTATAGATTTAGATACTTGTTAATAACAAGACGTATTAATAGCTCCTTGGTTTAAATAATGCAATGATACCTTGTGGGTTTCCCACATTTAGGAAACGGTAAATTACTGCGTGAAGGTATGCAAGGATTGGTTGATGAATATAAAATATAACTATAGTGTCATGTTATTACCCTTATCAGTCTGTATATAAATTTCGGTCCTATATGCATCCCCTCTATTAATGAAGATTCTCCCCATCATATCGATAATGTGATGTACAAATATCGTGTGTGAGAGTGCAACAAAATGATCCCAGGCCTCGTCGCCGTAGACGAAGAGCAGTGAATGAAGCAGATGTTGGATGGACAATACTTTTACTTAAACAACTTGGGTATTTTAGAAGAATAAATGGGCGAATTCATTATAATCCGTATTGTAACAGAAGGTGCTGCTATTGTCCGCTAAGGTACGTAGACAGATTTGTTATAACAATAGAAGAAACAAGCAAATATCACATCCTATCACGTGACCTATTATAAAATCTTCACGGTAAACCACTGTAAACAAAGCGGTGGATTCACAACAGTGTAACATGTATAATTTCCTAAATACATATAAAAATATTTCGAATATATATATATTCTTATAAATTTCGACCATACTAAAATTTCTTTCAAAGCCTACGCGAATAATACAAACTTAAGGAATGGTCACTCTTTGTTTTGATTTCAAATGAACATACAAATACAATAAAAATGATTTTAATACGCTCAATAAAAACTTATGATTTGTTTGGAATAACTTGTTATATTCTAAATATTTTCAATAACGATTGATAATCATTTTCAATATTTATGATTTTGTTTTCTCTTTAAACTATTTTCAATTGCTATATTTCTAGTCTCGCATTCTCACATGCAACAATAATGATCAATAACATAATGTATTTCTTTTATGGTAATTATATTATCTGCATCCAGATAATTTATCGGAAATGAAAAAATTATCCTAGTTTATTTGTTTGCATCTTTAGAAAATATATCGGAATAACTTGTCATTAAGCATGATAGAAGGTACCTTTTAATTGATAATATTGCTTTGAACAATTTTGGTGGCAAAAGCGATTTGCATTTTCATCTCATCATATTCTCAAAGCAACCGTTCAATCAAATGTTCTTTAAAGCATTTACAATGAATGATGTTTTCTAATTAAGTAATGTTTTCAGATTCTGTAAACATGTTTATGTTCCTTTTTGTTCATCGTTTTTGTAGATTATAATTAAATCTTAATTTTGCTTAAACTCTTGTTTGTGTTGACATTCAGTTGATTGGACCGATGCCTTCTTCAAGTTTAAGAATGCACGTACAGGTTCTCACACTTAATTTCTTCAGTATCTTCGAACGTTTTCGCTCCTTCATCAATGATATTTCTGCAGTTTTTAATTTGGTTCATGTGGCATTAAACGATTACAAGATCTAAATGATTGGACTTGTCTGTGCGATTTCATCCCAAGGAAACTTCAAGGCAATGGATGTGTAATGAAACGATGTGAAATAATTACTGCCAATGGATACAAAATTAAAGACAGTCAAAAAGAAGTGCAATATCTTGTTCATGACTTTGTTAGATCATCTTCAGGAAAAATTGGACACATGCAGAAACAAAGACTTTTTCCTCGAATGTTGTTTGTTTAATATGTTGTACATTTTTACTTAAGTAGGTAAACGATCATAGTAAAATTGTGACGATATCAATATATTGGATCCTTGATTTTAAATTCGTGGGACGCAATTTCAGATATACTTTTAAATTTACGTTAATGTATCTAAAAGAGAGCTTTTATTTTTTTTAAATGTCTCATGCACATTGAAACAAATCAGAATCGGTCGAATACTGTTGTTACGACTCTGTGGTCTTAAATTAAGTAACAGAGAGAACTAAAACCAGTACGTTTAATATAATCAACAAATAAATTTATTTCTCTAAGTTACAAAGTGAACATTTAAAGCAAACTTACCTTATTTTAAATTAAATCACAAATAATCCTAAACATTCTGCCCCATGTTCAAAAATTATAGAGTGTCCCGAATGAATTCCAAAATTGAATGTACTGATTTACCGATAGTCTTGAATAGTCTGATATACCAACAGGCTTAATGTATCACAATGATATATTCCAGAATGTCTTTGATGAATTCGTAAGAATCCCAAAATAGTGTAGTGTTCCAAACGATTATGAGCACTCTGTAATTACAGTGAATAATTTAAATACATGACCCCTCTCAAATTTTATATGACACAACTAAACTTGACTCCAATAGATTGATATCAAAATAGAAATTAATAATTTTGTTTATCAAAATCTGATATAAACCTTAAGACACAAGAAAATGACCAAGATGAAAGTGAAGCTTTCTTTTCTACGACATTCTATATTTTGGTAAATTAGTCTAGACTTTGAACATTAATGTCATCTTATTTATAACTTACAAACATGGTTTGCTATCTACACGTGGTCTTTTTTAACAAAAGATCATTAGCCTATAGTACAAACTACAATGATGGATAAAGGTTAGGCACACTGTTGCGACTCTATGGTCTTAAACTAAGTAAGAGAAAAAAAAGTGAAAACCAACAAGCTTTGTAAAATTCAAGAAATGATTTATTTCCCAAGAATATAAAGTGAAATATTAAAACTAACTTACACTATGGTGAATGAAATCCTAAATGGTCCTAAAACTTCAATCAAGGATCCAAAAGTATCGAGTATTCCAAACAAGTTTTAGTGTTATTCTGAATAAAGTCAAATCTATTGTGCTGATGTGCCAATAGTCTGGAATAGTTTTATGTGCTAACGGTCTTGATTTATCACAATAATATAATCCAAAAAGCCTTTAAATAGTGGTTTAAGTTCGCATTAATTCCAAAATAGTGATTTTATGCAGAGGTCTATAGGCACCTTATAATTCCAATCTGATAATTGAAATATATACGTCCTGTCGAAAATGATTGAACACAACTAAATGATTCTGTTAAGTCTGGTGTTTACGCTAGGAACAACTTATGTTCATTTGCATATCCCATGAGTGAATAACTAAGAGGCAATTTCAGAACCAGAACGACGGTCGAATAATATTTTATAAATCATTCTGTCGACAAGAACTAGTTCTTTAGCAGCTAACCAGTCAGGAACAATGTAAGCTTCTTTTCCCAAGACTTTAACTCAAATTCGTAAACAAGAATTCTTCTACACCTTCCAAGGTCAAAAGGCCACAATAGCATCTTTACTCAATCAAATGATCTCATCCTACAGTATAAACCGACTATCCTGAAGCTATGTAATGTGTTTAGAAATGACCCTTACGTGTTAAGATCCTAGCAGTTGAGAGTATAAGAGCCCATTTCAAACTCCAATATAAGCTTAGAATTGTAATTGTTATTGACCTAAACCATATGACGGATATTTGATGTCATAACTGTTGCAAATTACTCATGGGATTGAACGCAAGACTCCGAAAAGTTCAACAACATACTCCGATAAAATTAACACAATCAGGTAGAAAAGAGCGCGCCTATATCGCCATAAACATGCATAGATTCCATACCTATGTTTCAGTTGTGATCAAAAACATTCATGTACAACCGTATCTCTGGTAACAATATTAAATTAAATTAACATTGCTGTATCATATTAACTATTGTAACTCTTAACAGCAGTAATATATTGCACGTATTGTAAAATTGTCAGGGTTATAAGGCACATTAGGGGCACATAGCATTGGTCGTAGCAGTTGTTGAAGAGGAGTAATTGCAAAGCACAACGATTAGCAGATAATGACGGAATGATATGATAGTTTCATGGGTGGAACGCTTACGCTCAGTGCATGCTGATATGGCGAGTCATGAAGATATATAAAATTTTGGTAGTTATTGGTCAAACTTATGCAATCTAGCATTGGAAAATTAGGAATTTACCACTACATTTCAAAAATGTAATATCTCCAGCAAAGTAATCAAGAAAGTTGAGGTAAATATAAAACAATATAGAACAGAGTTATTTTAATAATATCGGTTTTACCTGCCTAATTTCATCGAAGGCGAATCTATTTGTCCTGAATTCACACAAGAAACGAACGAAACTCAAACCCTGAAGAGTGATTAACATTTGAAAGAAAAATTAAACGGAAGCAATAAAATGGCTACACCTCTTTGAAGTAATCATTTTAATTAGAAATATGGTATAAATGTATACAGTAAAAGGGTTGGACTTCAAGTTTTGATTGCATGAACGAGAAGCATCTAGTGGACCGAGTCCTTTGCTTCACAAAAAGGAAACAAGAAAATAATATTACGAAAATTTCATTGTTCACACTAATATCCGTATATGTTTGCGGTATACATTTGCGAATGTTTCAAGACACAAACATGAACGTTTGCTGTATTTGTTTAACGTGTGTATTTGTTGTCAATAACAGCAGAACAAACGAGGTTGTAAAGGTTGTCTGAAAGACTTTTTGATGTAATATAATTTTATTGGACACCATGATAAATATGTGATGTAAGAAAACTTTTCTTTATTTCTTGGATGGTAATGTCATTCACGGCCAGTTCTACTATTAATATGTCTGCGGAAACATGAATTAACACGCCGCTAAAATGTGTTGCGTAGATTTTCGAGAATCCTCGTGGGAAAATAATAGCAGCAGTATTTTTTCCTCTAAAACATCACAATCACTGGTCTTAAAATGACAAACTGACAACATTTCCTAAACAGAATTAGAATGGTTATATGAGTAATAAAGATTCAAGTAAGTTCAATTTTGATATATATTTTATTTGAATAACTCATAAATCCATCCAAAATCTAGCTCTCTTATAACAAATAAAGAATAGTTCTATTTCCGAATTAATTTCATTGTTACAATCTAATCCCTTCTATGAGTCGAAAATGTTGGACACGTCCTAATTGCAATAATGTTTATTTTTTCAGTCAGGCAGTTGCTCCTTTTCAAACGAATATTCCCAGGGGTATGACAAGAGTATGCATACATACATACATACATACATACATACATACATACATACATACATACATACATACCATCTATCATTTTCTTTGACCAATTTCAATTCTTTTTATTCGATATAAAAGCTTTTATTCATGTTTTCCTTAATTAATTTATTTCGCTATTAGCCTATTTTTAAAAATTTTATTTCAAAATATCAATCAGTGTCACACAAGTGTCTTAAAGATAATATAAACAAAAAAGCATTAATTCAATTTTAAATAACAGCATTAATCAGATTGTACCCTATATATTATATTAAGAATTCAAACATGTTTATAGACATAATTCTCAAAATTTATGACTTGAAAGATATAAACAAGTAAATCATTTTCTGTTTTATATATAAATCAATAAGTACATGTACTACTACATAATATCTAAAAAAATATACAATACAAGAAAACATGTGTCTACCTAAGAAAGAGGAATGGAAGAAAACAAAAGAAACTAAATTTAGATGAAGAGTTTGGAAAGACCTCCTGAAGAGATATACCTAAAACATGAGACAAAACGTCACCACTTTCTTATTTCATTGTTCATGTGCCATTAAAATGATCAAGTATACCTGTATCCAGCATAACCGAGTATATGAACAGGACGGGGGACAATACATGAAACCCATGTTCATATTTTATAGCGCTTTTGTTCAAACTGTGTAAATGCAATAAATACATTCATCATTTCATCACAAAGAAGCAGTAAAGTTTAATAACATTTTTCCTTTAATTCACGTGTCATTATCTTAGCCAATATGAGTCATAGTGATATTTTAAAATCCTGCGTAACTTTGGAAATTCCACTGACCTAAATTGCATTTGAGATACGGAAAATGAGAATAGAACTGATATTTGTGATGCGGTTTAGTGTTCTAACAAATGGTTAGCTGATACATGTAATCAGCCTTATATCGGTTGAAAAGGAAAACAGATTCCTTCTATAACAATATTTTGACTGTTTGTAAATTACATATTGCAAGTTTATAGCCTTGCAACTTACATCAGTGAGACAATTCATAATCAATTGAAAAGTAGACGGTTTGGTTCAATAGCTTACAAAAGAAAAAATAGGGACACATCTGTCATTTTCATATTTCAAGGACATTGACTCAACAATTTTATCTTAGAATACTTACTGTTTAGGTTACATCTATGACCGTTTGAAAGAGGTTGAACATTACATGACAAATGACAAATGGTAGTTATAGTCTTCAATAGGTAAACCAAAGTAATACTTTCTCCATTGCCTTTTGATATGTATCTGTAATCTACCACAACGGGCTAAATGAGTATTGAAATAATAATAATAATAATAATAATAATAATAATGAGGACTTTGTATAGCGCCTAATCTTTAGAAGCTCTAAGTGCTTTACAACATTTGACAACACTTAAAAGGCATATATAATGATATGATTACAAAAATAAAAACAAACACCACGAAATTAGAAACAGAAAACATGCTGTAAATATTTAAGGTAAGGATACATTATAAGGATACATTATTAGATCTTTAAGTCTGTTCTTGCAGTTGAAATAGGTGAGTTTTAAGAGCGCTCTTGAATGAGATCACTGTGTCTTTGTGTTTAAGTGCAGTGGGCAATTCGTTCCACGTTGCTGGGCCCTGGTATACAAACGAGCGTTGTCCATATGATTTCATTTTCATAGTGGGAATAATGAGAATACGAGTGTCAGAAGAGGAGCCTAAGTATCTTGCAGGTATGTACACATGGATGAGGTCAGATGGGTATGTTCGACTGGAGCCCGTCAGCGAAACGTAGCACAGAGAACAAATTTTGTGTTTAATTCTGGATCGCATGGATAGCCAGTATAGGGTGGAGAGCAGGGGAGAGGCGTGCTCTGATCGTGGTACTCTAAGGATGATCCGAGAAGCTGTGTTTTCAACTTTTTGAAGTTTCTGGAGTAGATATTGAGACGAACCAGAGAGAATTGAGTTACAATAGTCCAGTCTTGAAAGTACTAAGGAACACACAAGTGTTTTGGTGGCATCAACTGAAAGATACTTGCGAAAGGAGCTGATGCGTCTTAGTTCAAGATATACAGCCTTGGATATTTTCATGACATGTTGGTGCAATGAGAGAATACTGTCAAGAGTAACACCGAGGTTTCGTACTGACTGTGTGAATTTAATGTTGGTGTTGCTGATATTTATTGTCTGAGGTAAAGGATGTGAATGAGAAAGTCTTTGTGTTGTAATCAGAATGGCTTCAGTTTTATCATCATTCATCTGCAGCTTGTTACATGTCATCCATGATTTCACATCGGAAATGCACCTCTCTACGCCTTGGATGGTAGCTTCAACTTCAGTTGGATGGCTAGATTTGTATATTTGGGTGTCATCAGCATACAATTGGTGAGACACTGGATGATGATCTATGACACTTGAGAGTGGCTGAGTGTATAGAATGAAGAGAACAGGTCCAAGAACAGACCCCTGTGGAACATCACAGCATAGATCAACTGGGCTGGAGTGTATACCATTTGCGGACACAATTTGTGTCCTGTTGACCAAGTAGGACTTGAACCATAGTAAGGCCGTATCATGAATGCCAAATACATGCTGGAGACGGTGAAGTAATATATCATGGTTTATAGTGTCAAATGCTGCAGACAAGTCAGGAGAGTGAGGACTGTAATCTTTCCGCTATCCAAAGCAGAGAGAAGGTCATTGACTACTTTCAGAAGAGTAGTTTCAGTACTGTGGCAAGGGCGATATGCAGACTGTACATTGCTAAAAAGACTGTTTGAATTCAGATGAGATACAAGTTGGGATAGAACAACTTTTTCTAAGATTTTTGACATGAATTGGAGATTAGAAACTGGGCGGTAGTTCTTTAAATCATTATGGTCGAGTGTTGGTTTCTTCAGCAGAGGCTTTACAATGGCAGTTTTGTAAAATGATGGAAATTCCCCAGATGAGAGAGAAGTATTAATAACATCAATTAGTGCAGGCAATATTGGATCTAAGCACTCTAGCAGCAGTGACGTCGGAATCGGATCAAGTTCACACGACTTTGGTGCACTCTTCATCACGATTGTACGTACTAAATTCATAGAGACAGGTTCAAATGCTGCTAACGGTTGCCGCTGAAATTCTGTATCGCAACTGTATGGTGACGACGAGTCAACTGAAATTGTGTTGTCAAGTTTATCTCTGATGGTTTGTACTTTGTCACGGAAGAAATTTGCAAACAGGTCCGGAAGGTAGACTAGAGAGAAGGTAGCTGGAAGTGGTGTACATTTGTTCCTTGACATTAGCTTGTTAGTAATCTCAAATAGCTCTTTGCAGCTGGAACTTTCCGTGATCTTAGTACTGTAGTGGGCTGATTTCGCTGCATGGACTATGTTTGTGACATTCTTCTTAGCGGCCTCATAGCTCTGCTTATGAATAGTGAGTCTGTTGGAAAGCCAAAGCCTCTCAGCTTTACGGCGGTCTCTTTTAGGAGTGCGAAGCTGGTCCCTAATACTGCTATACCACGGAGCACACTTCTGAATTGCTGCTCTGCACTTGGTTGCTGGGGCATGTTTACCAAGTAATGAACGCAGGCAGTTATCGAGTTGTTCTGCTGTAGGAGGTAAGCTAGTTGTTAGGTTTGCTTGGATGTCATGCATTAGTTGGGTTCTGTTTATGATACGGAGGTTTCTCTTAGTAGCGAATAAAGGTGGAGGATTAGGAACTGATACGTCAAGATGGCATATAATGCAGAGATGATCTGATGAAAGTTCGTGGGACACCAGGGAGGACTGTAGAATATTATCGTCAGGTCTATAAAGAATCCAGTCTAAAATGTGACCATGTTTATGGGTGGGTTGGCTAACTGACTGTTTGAGGTTGAAAACGTGAATGGAATCTAGGAGTTTTGATGTGCATGGGTTTCCAGGACAGTCAAAGTGAACGTTGAAATCTCCAAGAATAATCGGGTTGCCACCTATCGAATTTCCATACTCCAGGAGATTCGGAAACTGCTCCAAAAAGAGAGATTCTGTCAGCATGTTTTTTCTACTAGGAGGAGGGCGGTAGAGGCAGAAAAAATGGACTGACCTTTGTTCCAGTGTGAGTGTAGTTTGGACTAGTTCAAACGATGTGTGGTAGAAATTGAAGGTTGTAGTGTAGTTAAGACGGTTGATCATGGAGTTCTTTGCGATGACAGCAATTCCACCTCCGCGAGAATGGCGGGGTAACGACTTGATGGAGTAACCGGTGGGTGTTAGATCCACACACTTGGGCTCATCGCCTGATGTTTTTAGACATTCATCTGTATTGCAATAGTTTATGCATTTTTTTAACACCAAAACATGTGGCTAATTTATTCCAGAAAGACCCAGTAGTTAAAGCAATTAAGTTGGTAAATAACATTTACATTTAATACAATTGAGTAAATACTGTTACCTTTTAAGAGTCAAAATGTCGTACGGGCAAGTTCTATCTCTGCCAATGTTTCATTAAAATTTATTTTACTTAGAAAGACATTAAAGAATGATAGAAAATATGTTATATCAGCACGTGTTTTAGAAACTGTAATCAATAAGTGCGCACAGATCTGAGACGGGAAATATTTAGTTTCTGCTGTACTTACTTCTGAAAGACAAATGCCTAATTTACAGTTTTATCACTGGCCATGAGCAAGAATAGAGTACCCCTGAGCGCTTTAAACAAATACGCTATTTTAAATATTAATATCCCATTTAGCTGCACTGCTTATATACTTAAGTAATTTTGCATAATAATGTAACTTTAGATACTATGTAAATCTCGTCACGTTCACAGATTTACAAATATATGTAATTCGAATTGTGTTTAATTTGCATGATCTCCAGAGAAACTGCAACACCAAATATTTAGGCGTATAACATTTGAACTGCGTGCAAATTTACGTACCTGTGTATGCATTAATTTAATATTTTATAATAATTGCCGCCATGGTGATCATACTTTATAATTTAGATCAGAGAGGTGTGGACGATTAGCATCTATCTTTGGTTCTGGTAGCATTTATGGCGATACTCGCTTATCACTTATTCCATCACCGGGAGCAGCATCAGTATTGTTTAAGGTTTTTACTAAAATAAATTTCCATATGGTCATTAATTCCACACTCTCCAATTGTTAGCTATCATACTTAAAATGTTAAATCACCATCGCTTAAATGGTTCTGTATGGTCATTGATCCCAAAGTCAGCTATTATTATGTGGGAAGCCCAAAATTACGTACTTAATCCAATTCCGATATTTGTGGAGCTAATTCTCTATCAAATGTTTCATTCAGTACTGATTTTACAAGACAACACAAGGATACAAATACGTTTTGTACACCTCAATTGGTAGCAATCTAAACTTATTTAACTCCGAAAAACAAATCACTCGATATAGTTGATAATGATACATCGCTGAGCATAATTCTGCCAAATCAATTTAGATAAGGAAACGTAATAAAAATATACCAAATTATCTTTTCATTCTTTCAGTCCATAAAACAAGAAATATTCGCAAATAAAAAGTTGCAACTGTTTCAATACAACGGCAGGTGATCGCAAAATCAGGTTATTATGATGCATGTACCTCGAATCTGTTAAAAACGACATATATAACTGGTTTAGATAACCTAGTGGGGCTTAAATGAAATCGATCTATTTGTTCATTTGGAAGATCTCTTTGGTAAATATTCTTAAATGATTTGACATCATGTCATTCATTATCATTAATGCGCGACATACGTACAATAAAATGAAACAATATTTTCTTGCAATATTTGCTATAGATCAATATAAAACAATGAATGCATCTGAGAACAGTTCACCGCTCGCGTAAATAATTTATATTATATGTAGTTTCATTGCCCTACTTAGCTGGGAGATACAAAAATGTTAACATAACAATGCCAGATGTAATGTTGGTCTTTATAACATATGTCGTGATCAAATATGAGTCATCGTGCTCCTTAAAAATTCCAGTGAAAATTTGCAAATTCTTTTAGCCGAAATTATATGTGGAATAAGGAAAGATTGTATATAAACGTATCAATGTAATCATTCTGTATATTGTAGCGGCCATTCTTTGAATCTGTGCTCATACTGCAGCAAAATTCAATCCGATCTGGAATTTAAAACACAGTCCTAAGTGGCTTTAACAAAAACAAAACTAAATAGCATGAAGTTGAGTATGTTAAATGTTAAATGTTGTGCTTTAAAGTCTTATAATTTTAATTCAAAGACGTATCTCCGAAAAATCGGAACACTTCATTCTGTGCATAAACCATAAACTATTAATATTGTAAGTATATATAGTGCATGTGGTGTACAACAAATCCATTGCTTATCCCTAACTTTTATTTAAACATGTTGTATATTCTCTTTTAAATTATATACATGCCTAGCTAAATTGGCGCGTTTCAGATAGGAGTTGAGGTAGGTTGAGTACAACTTAATAGAATGTCCTAATCCAATGTAACAATTAAAATCATACATTCATTGCCAAACTATCCTAATGAAACCTGTTTTAGTCTGCAGTATTAGCTGACGAAATTGGGTAATACAATTATCATTCTTTCAAGAAAATAATTTAGTCCCTCTTTATCATTTCTCTCTTTGGGAAAGAGAAGGATCCCAGCAACATTAACAAAAGTGCTTTAATTTTTCGTCAAGGTAAAATGCATTTTGTGATTTATAAGAAGAATAATATTCAGCTGCTAAAATCTTCCTTGAATGTTGTAATTTGTGCTGATATCTTCCCGACTCGGTAATAATAAATTTGGGCGAATGACGTGGATCGATACGAGAACGTAGAAACAAGCAACGACCAATAAAAAATCTACACGTACCTACTTCACCAAACGTAGGCGTAACAGCTTATCTAAATCGCACAGTAAATTTGAAAACAGTTTTGAATTTCTCAATGTTCTTGAACTACACTTCCTATTTTGTTCAGGAGAATTAATATTTTGTATTTTAAAGATGCAAAACGACACATTTTGGACATACCGTGATCGTTATGGTTCTGCAGAAAGAATTGAATACCATCAGGATTACAGATGTGGCTTTCTGCGAAAAAAGATGTACTTACGAATGAAAGATGATGAAATAATTTCTTTCTGGGATTGGAAAGCATATAAGAGATATCAACTAGGAAAAGTTTGGGTTTGGATACGAAAATGCTTTTGTGGCAGATATGAATGGGGAACCGAGTTTAACTCTCTACGCCTCGATGACTTGGATGATAGTATGTTTCTTCATCTTAGTGATTGTTCGTTTGAAATTGTCGAACAACCATGGAATCAAAAGTATAAAGTCAATGTGATTTGTGTATGTTCTCAGTGAGATTCAAGATGGGCTTGGTAATAGTCGGGCTGAAATTTAAAATAATAACTAATTAGAAAGAAAATTTAGTCTTACTTGAAATGTATACACTTATATATGCATCAGTCTAATAGTGGAAATTCTTTGTCATGGGATGAAATGTTTGTAAATGAAAATGAAAAGCTCAAACAATGTAATCAAGATATGTTTCTACTATGAAAATCTTCGTTGCAGAAGGAATGCTATTCTATGTCCAGAATTTTTATTCGTATGCACGGTCGTTTACAAAGAAAGCTTGTTCCATTTAATGAAATGAAGATGGAGTTTTATTTGTATTATCCATGTTCAGCTATTATACAATTCTTATACGTTGTGTTTAATGCAGGTCTTTTTGACAAAAGTGGTGATTACTTTCGCATACGCTGGCGAACCGTACAGTTACAGATGTTACCTTGTTTAAAAGGGTCAGCAAACGTAATGAATGAACATGGTCAATAACAAAGACGCACAATGGTCTTGGATACTTTCAGTTTATTTTTAAATTATGCGATTTTCGGGACAATTAAAGAGAAGACTTATCTCAGTAGATGTTGATGACGATGGTATAGTACTGCAGATTTCCTCCTCTTCAATAACTACAACATTTAAATACAGATATAAATAGTACAATCAAGTTTATCGATTTTTGTGAATTGCATTTCTAATAAACTCATGACACTTTATTATCCGAGCTAGATAATGAACAAGCCATTTAAGAGAAACAAAGCTTTTCTTTGACTCCATTTACATTGAAGCAAGTATATAGAACAATATCCCCTAGCTCGTACTTTCCAATCAAATCGTCGCTATTTTAATATCTACATATAAACTAAAGGTTTTTTCACTAGTCTTTGTGCTTGCAATCATTATTTCTCTTCTGATGTATATCTCCTGAAACATATGAACTCTGTTTAGTGTCTGACCAATAAATTCCTTCAATTATTTATAAGCATTTGTTCATATTTAAAGTAACCCTGCCCCTGTTCGTAAAGTTTTTCTATTAACCGCATTATGCGACGTATATTGCTCGTGATGTGAATGTATTTAGTGATGCATTCACCATCAAATGCGATGAAATGAAATAAAATAAAATCATTCATGCGGAAAATATTTAAACTGTAGGACATTATACAAGCTCAAACAAAAATGACTTTAATAAATTAATTAAGTTATGATAATGTCGATAACGCCTATACTATTCTAGACTTTCGTCACTTCTTTCTTCATGTTGTCTTATCGATAGAAAAAGTACTTTAATCATAGCATGGCTATAAAACATTTATAAGCACCAAACAACATGCAGCCACTACCGATTTGAACCGGGTATACCCAGTTAAGTGAGAAACTATCTTAAAGATCACGCGGTGAAACATGTGCTCGGTATTTTGTAAGACCTCCAACACAAAAAGAGAGCAGCTCAGTTAAAGAAATACTTTCTGTTTATTTTAAAAACTTTGAAACTTTCAAGATCAAGAGGCCTATATTAGAAAATATGAATTAAGTTCTACTGCCACATATTTGATATATTGAAAATAAATGATGTGTGTGACAGCAGGTATCTTACGGCTTTTTCCTCTTGTTAATTAATTCAGATAATAAGTTTTTGATAAAATATATAAAAGAATTTGAAATAATGTACACGTTCGAGGAGAATTATTTCGAACGTAGTCTGCTCAATGCTGTGCTTGTATATGTTTTATATTATGCCTTCCTGACACAGCTCTTGAGACATTTAACTCAATTAAAAATTAAACATATACGAATAAGTACAAAAATGGCTATACATTTTAATTCATAATAAAGCTACAAATTATTGAAAATTCTGTATTTATATTCTGATATTGCTATATCTTTCTCTAATGAAACCTCTATAGGCCAAGTGGATATAATTGAATCAAAGCAGAAGTATTTCTTCTTATGATTTTAAAAATACTTGAATCACTCCATGCCGTAGAAGAACTTATGTTTCAGGACTTGAATATAAGAAATAGAGTAAAATATCTTTTACGAAAAAGAGGGGTGAGAAGACCATTAGGTTGAAAAGTTCTACAATTTAAATCTCATTTGTTTTATATAAGATATAGATTGAAAGGTCTATCATTATTAAATGTAAATTAAGTTCATTTCAAGTTAATAGGGAAAGGTCGTTATATAGGTAGGTCGTTAAGTGACAATACAGTTAGTCAATGATATGATCACTTCGCGAATTGTTTTATATTTTCTTCATTTCAATTCTGATTTTTCTTTTTTCTTTTTCTTTTGATAAGTTAAACGGCCCTTCAAAACGTCAGATGAAATACTAGTTTGTTATACTGCAGGTTAATCGTTATTATTATTTCATACTTTAATCCTAATTAGCTTCATTTAATTAATTTATTGTTTACGTATGTGACTAGTCATATGGTAAAGACTAATGATAACCGATACAATTGCGAAAACTGTGTTTCAAGAAAAAAGAGGCATGTATACAATTCCGTTGCTTGTCCAAACGATTGCAGTCATATTGTACAAATTTTTTCACAAGAAGGTTACATTAGTAAGTTACAATAACGTCGATAATGTGACTAAACGGTTTTGATTTTTGTTTGGCATTTTTAAATTGGTGTACTCAGCTGTCATATTGACATAAATTTCAAATGGTTTGTTGAATGTAAATTTAAATGATATTCTGGTCGCTTGTTGATTTCCAGCATAGATATGTCTTCTTTCAACTGTGAGCACATGAATACATCCAACAGTCGATATCGACAACACTTTCGCCAAGAAATTCATCCAATTTAGAACATCATCCGTGAGATAGCAGAGCTTTAAGTCCGTAGGAATAGTCTAAAACCACACAGTCATACAAAATGTTGTACTAAAGAAACTTATTTGATTATGAAAGGATATAATACAGAGTCACTTGTATTATAGTAAGTCAATCACTTATTGGTTCAATAATACAAAAGGCATTTTTAATTAATGCCCACCATAACAATAGCTACACTGCCAAGACCAGTATTTTTGTATGGAACAATATCGATATCAGTGTAGTATTTAGGTAGTTATGGACGACGCAACTGCAGCAAGACCTAAACGCAAGAGAACGATCAATAAACCAGGTCCTTCTAAGAATAAAGACAACAAAGGACAACGTCACTGCTACATGAAATGCTTGGTTCCATTCTGCTATTGTGCCAAACGGTATACGAATTAAATTTTATTATAAACGGGTGAAAGTCTTTTTTTCTTAAATGTATCTGAACGATTAAAAGCAAGTTAATAGCATCGACATAATTGAATCAAAACACCGTTATATAAGTTTAAATCAATGTTGAGAAAAGACCTTAATTTTCAATAATAATTTTAGTAATAAGATTTTAGTCTATCTCTTTAGCATAACTATTTTGCGTATTTTTACAATTTTGTTTTGTTTAACTGTAGTTTTGGCTTAACATTTTCTCCTGAATTTAAATGGCTCTTTTTGTTCTTTCTTGCTTCCTCAATTTTCCGTTTGGAATATGTGTACTTATTGTGCGCGTGTAAAATATTATCATAAGTTCTGGAACGATCTGACTCCAACTGATTTGATATAATTGTTATTTTTGAAATGCAACAAATCTGTTTACCTTTATATGGCACTTCAGTTATGTGATGTCTGTTGTCAGCATTACGTTTAGATCATCATGACAATTTCTTACTTGCTCCCTATCCTTTATATAGTGAATTTGACCTATCGTGGCCTCTGTTCAGGCATAATGCACTGACTGATTTGTACTTGTCTAACGTTCATGACAGATATCTGGTATTGAAATATCATTGATTTATAACTTTAGGTAAACATTACTCTTTACTGGTTAAATAAAATAAAATAGGTAAATATTTCAATCAGCCAAATATTTTTTTAATCTATTTATGTACTATTTACCTATTAAGTGACGTACTTGTTCGCGTTTGTAGATGCAATATGTCGCAATGAAGTTCACTAAAACTGCGTATTTTTTCATGTTAGGATACTTTATCAAACTTTCTTATGTCTTTTCAGAAAGCCAAGCTAGCACGAACAATAAATGACTGAAAGGTAGGATAACACGGTAACACAAAATATGGTACTTCACCGTATTCCCTAATATGTTAGTCATATTTGCATGTTAAAGTCACCGAAAAGTGATTTAAACTCGGTATGTATATCAATGACATCGTGAAAAATAGATATGTGTCGTTCATTAGTTACTCGGTAGCTTCTGCATTTACTTGAAACATTTATATACGACACAAATAAAAACGGACGAAATTGCTGTGATCGTCCTTGTCTTGATTTTGGTATGAGCTTTCCTCATGAAGCTATAACTCTCTAGGTGATGAAACGTACATACCAAATGCACAATATGTGATACGATTTGACTTACAAACCTGAGATAGTGTTTGCTTTCTGGTTCTTCCTATTCAGTTTCCATGATGCTATTTCAAGAATTACTGTGTGCATTTTGTTTCCATTTTCCAATTTTATCTCTTTTACTATTCGCCTCTAAAACAGGTATTCGGAAGAACGTTTCGAATAAAGAAATAAACAGAAAAATTATATTCTCATCGAAAATTTAAACTAATCAAACAATCGTATCCTTGCATAAATGTTTTAGTTTGCGTCAAGTAAACGTTACTCTTAAATGAAATATGTATGTTCTCTTGAAGCATGTTCCAGGAAACTGAAAGGGTCTTATGTCAAACAGATTCAATTATATTCAATACAAATGCATACAGTAGCTAGAAAGTGATTTTTATTTCAATAATCTGATCTTACTGCAGTTTGGTCACCATCACATTTATTACATTTTATCGTAGGTTACATAGTGCCAAGGCATTAGAGTAACGTAACCCGTTGCAAGATACAATAGTCGCCCAGGCAAATCCTATGGTAGAATTCAATTCGGGAATGAGGCACGTTAATCACTGAGCGACCTCTTCAAGTAATAAAGCACAGGAAACCAAGCATTAAATAAGGCTGAAAGACAGCAATTTTCCTGTGGAAATGTGTATTTCATCGTAAAGTATACGTCTTAAACGTTTTGAGAAATAAATGGTTCTAATCACGCGTGTTACCTTTCAAACAATGTAGTCGAATCATGCTTTTACAATAAGCGTGGTTACGAGTCAAAGTACTTAATGCCAACGATTCAGAAAATTAATTTGTGAACTCAGGTCCTTATAGATTGATGTTGCTACATAAAATCATCGAAAATACAAGAGTGCCTTCCAATAAGCAAAACCTAATTTAAACATTGTTTCAAAGCTGTAATGGAATAACCCAATACTAGCAGACTTACATTACTTATAGTAAGCATTTCTTTCAGAAAAGAATTGTCATGTATTATTGTGGCATAATGTGTTGTTTGTTTCTTATAGCATTATAAATTTATTTCAAGCTTGGTTTTCGTTCTGAATGAAAGACCTATTTGAATAATTTATTTGGATACACGGTGTTTTGTTTCCTTCCGAAAGGCTTTTGATTCTGCTCTTTATGTTATTGCATATAACGCATGGAACGTAGGATTCAATTATTCTGAAAACATTTTCGCCGGGTAGTTACTTAGTTACAGTGGGTATTCGTTGATTTCTTCTAAATCAGAGCTATCTGTCCCATGATTGGAAAATTTACATGAAGACTGTTGTTTAAGTACTTTTATTTTTACGACTCATGACGATCTAACAAATTTTGAACCCTATTAACAAAACACGAAGAAAGTAGCGAAGCGTTTACGTAACGGATTATAAAACTATAAATCCAAGAAAAGCCACACCAACAAAAGAACAACACCGATGAAACCAAATGATGCTGTACGGCCGCTTTTGTTCAAAAATAGGAAAGAGTTTAAATACATTAAATAGACTTGAAAGGATGACATGTACATTTAAACATGCCCTTGGAAATTGAACTAAATGCCATGTTTAAGTCTGACACAAACACTACTGTCAAGCGAGAAAACAACAGGATATGCACCAACCGATTATGAGTCTAGTTATATAATAGTAGAATATAAAAATCTGTATTACAACAATATAACTTTCCAACTACTGCTGAATATAAATGTAAAGTTAAAAACGCAAACACCATATCTAAACTATTACCAAAATAAATCTGAGATATTGAAAGTTTTAATCGTGATATTGTCCAAGAAAACATGTGATAAAGTTTATTATAGTAGATATGAATTAATCTTACTGCGTAAGTCTTGGCAAGGTTCCTTTGTGTTTCGGCTGTGTAAAGGCGAAGCTAAAAGTATTAAACATGCATTCATTGTGACTAGATAGAGAGAAAAATCAGCAAACAAAATAAATCCACTTAACTCTAGTACACACAGGGTTCTGTAATTAGTGGTAACATAGTGCTAGAATTTTATAAGTGCACCATATTATGGCGGTTCATATAGACAGTTAAATTATAGATGGTCATACCTCCACAGGATGATCTAAGCTATCTTCATCACAGGAGAGAAGAAAAAATGGGGACAGGTTTGAAATGCCAGAATCTTGCTTGCGTTTTAGTTTATAAAATGTTCGATTATGCAATTTACTTTGAAAAAACAAAGAATTAAGGTCGTGTCGTAAAGAATTATTTTGCTCTAGAAGGTGTTGAAATCTCAATAAGCAGTTTTACTTTTATTACCATTAAGGTAGATCACATTATATAGTATTATGTATATGTCGCTAAATGTAATTTCAACCAACATTATCAAATATCTATTTTGTACGATATATCTCTGAAGCGGTATTATTCAATATATTTGTTTTGAAAATTGCTTGGTTTTAATTTATTGTCTCTTAATAAAGCTCTGTTTAAGATTGAAAGACGAAACAACTGGATCAAACTTTTCTCCTTTAGAGAAAGGAATCAATTATTACTTTGTTATTTCTACACGTATTTATACTTGCCTTTAGCTGTTTGCGATCACGATGAGAATGTTTCTTACTTTAATGCGTGTTCATTACTATCAGTATTCCTTGTCATTTTTCTTGTTTTTTTGTTTCAGCTGATTATAGTATGGCCGAGTTAACATACTGGAGGTAATGAAGACAAGTCAAGTTTTTTCATTCATCTCGTCAACAGTTTGCTTACTAATACATTTTATTGCTGCATGAAATCAACTCTGACTTCTTTATTTTTCGTTTTATTGTTTCCAAATTATGCACGGTTTGAGGTAAAGGATATGCAATTAGAATTTGAATATTCTAGAAACGAAGTATATATTGGTTGTGAAAAGAGAAAATAAAACATCGTGTTACTGGACGACTAAATTCTGTCTAACAGTGCTTCAATGATCGATCTCAAAACCATTCGGACCTATGTGTTTGTATCATCGTATCAGGAAAGAAAACATCATTTGGTCTAACGAAGTGGAGTGCATTGTTTAAACTATCGCAATTTGTGGACAATTCAGGAATTCTTCTTTATATTTTGAACAACTATTTCTACCATCCATAATTAACATTCTTTTGTTCTTCTTGTCTTACCGGAATATACTAAACAGGCCAGTAGAAAATGAGAGCGATATTTATGATTCTATTATTACGAAAGAACTTACAAACTTCACTTGCCTGCTAGGAACAAATACGTGATGCCGGAATTTGCTGTTTAAAATATATCAAAGCTGTAGCTGGATAATGAAAAATATTTCTATTAAGGAAGACGAAGAAGGAGTGTTATATTTATCTTTGCCGTAATAGGTTAATATCGTAATGTTTTGATTGGAAATAATTGGAAATATTTCTTATCCGGAAATTGGATATTGCGTCTTGTTAGAATATTTAATATTTGGCTGTAAGTCAGAAATATTTCTTGATGTAAATCATTGTCCATAAAATGTGAGTGTGTAAACCATAGCGTTAGATGAGTACAGTCTTTTTCTTCATATTGGTGACAATAGTAATATTCTTTCTTTTTAATGCTTTTGTGATAAGTAGAAAATGTTACTTCTAAAATGTACTTTCAAGTTAGGAAAATGTAAGTGAAGAACCTTCTGGAAAGAAGATATATTTTTAGAACTGAAAGTAACGGAAATTCCCTAGGAGATGAAGCTAATATTAGACTTCAAGTACAAAACGTGATTAATGATCCCTTATTTGAAGTTATGCAGAATCATTTGCAAGAGAGATGTCCACTGAACCAAGTACTGAGGTCAACATGTATTCGAGAACGATATAATAAAACCTAATATTTTATGTCTATGACGTTGGCAAATAGCCAGACTGCATATTCTTCAGATGTGTACTTTGCATTATTGTTAAAATATATTGAAGAAATATAAACGGATTATAATTTCGTGTTACTGAAAAGACACTGACCTCTAAACCTAGATCTCTGGAAAAAAAAATCACTCACTTGAATGACCTGTCTATCTACATTATATGCTAAAGTTATACACTTCAGATTACGTTACTCTGGCAAACATTATATGTTAGATATTACAAAGATTAAATGATACAGACATTTTATGGCCAGCTTATACTATTGCAAGAAGTCTTGTACAGGTCTCTTGCCACGATGTAAAACACCGACAAAGATTTTTTTAATTTTATGCTTGGCAAGCATGTACAGTGACGGATATAGATATCTATCAGGATTGGTAAATGTGAATTACAATACACAAAAAGGGTTTTAGTTACAATTGAAAAGAAGACACGATGATTATGAAAGAAAATAAATTAATTATATTTGCATCGATCGCCAATATAAATATGTGATACATAAACTCAAGTACAACAAACGTACCTTCTTTTACCTTAAAACAACTTTTACGTTGACTGGCTAAATAGTCTTAAAATTTTCTTACGAATTTAAAATGAAAGATGGTTTTTCATGGGTTTGTTTTAAGTTGCGAACATGAGGTTCAGATACAATATAGTTATTTATAGCATATTTTTGGACACAAAGAATAATGCTTATATAACGTTTCCACTGTACTATATTCCTGTTGTGTTTATGTTATTGTAGATTTATATACAAATAAAACTATCAGCTCAGTTCTCACAGTAAAAACGTAATAAACGCGTCTTCCTTGCTAGAGGTTCTTAATTAAACGTTCTGTAATATTAGCAAAATCTGCTTAAAATACAGAATTAAAACATGAAATTTGTGCTCAAACACTGAAATATATTCTTTTGATGATGTTAATGGGCGTGATTTGAAGATGTCGAAACATGCTACGCAGAAGTCTTTTCTGTAATTAAAAAAAAAATAGTGATGTGCGATAGAGCGTATTTTGCACACAACTCAAAATCGAGTGGACTTTCAAAGTAAGCCTTCATCTTTAATTTGGGACAATGACATCGGTACCAAAAACCCGAAGAATGACAGTTACTAATTTATGAGAGATACGGTCTGATGATGGAATAATGCATAATGATGGCAATGTCATAACATATCAAATCAGAAAGAAAATATGGCATGTCATGTGCCTTCTTGAGCTGATCAAAGCCAAATTGGAATATTATCGAGTAAACAATGATTGCCCCACAGAAGTATGCAGTTAAATCGGTCTCAGAATTGATAAGCTGCTTATGGTTACTATGACAAATCGAAATATTATTTGCACAAAATAACGAGTAGAATAGTAGCATTGGTATATAGGCATTCTATTTATATATATGAATTCATATATACATACTGCCACTAATATGTAATTTAATTACTTGTGTGTTAGTTTTAAATTCATTTTTTATTATTTTTGTTTCATTACATTTTATTGTAATGATTTGTTTTCACGGAATTTGTTATTTTTGAAAAATATACTGTCTAATTAGAACGCAAAAGAATGAATTAAGCATTATATTTAGCTCACTTTGGTTCATAGATTTTGTAAATATCGAGCGGAAATGATTAGCTATTACCAAGGTCATTTCGGCCCACTTGTTAGCTGATTTGTAAACAGCCTTTCTTTTTTTATTTCCAGCGTTGGGAATCTGATTCTTAGATAAGGCTATTCTACGTTACGTGCTAAATAGCATTTTTTTGTTGCGCTGTTCAAGTTAGTGATCACGTAGCCTGTCACGTGAACCACCATGTGATCTAAAATCGTTGCTTTAAACAGACGCTCACTAGTAGATTTAGGCAGTCGAATTTTAAAACTTGAGAGCTCCAGAGGTTTTATTGTTGATGCCTGCTTGTTCTGAAGTTCATCTATTTTTGGGGGATT